>PVKP010030643.1:0-27745 GCA_004027715.1 Plecturocebus donacophilus
ACCTGTCGTCTTTGTAATTGCCGACTTTCAGATTGGGTCTCTGAGTGGACGTCCGGCTTGTTGGTGATGAAGTTTTTTCTGTTTCTTAGTTTTCCTTTGGGGGGCGCTCCTTCCCCACAGAGCTGGGCCTTCCCGGGTTCAGCTGTGCTTCTCAGTCCTCAGCGCTTCCAATTGCTGTTCTCCTTGTGGGGATGGGACCGGCCGAGCCTGACTAAAAGGGCACCACCCAGTCCCTCACACTCCGCACCGAGAAGCGCCGCACGGGCCAAAAGAGTCGCGCTGGCGACCTGCGTGGCTCCCTCACCGGGAATCTCCCAGTCCGTGGGCATCAAATATTCGTCTGCAACTGCGGCGTCCACTCGCTCTCTGCGCCCTCACCGGGAGCCACAATCCCGAGCTGCTGCTACGCGGCCATCTTGGATCTCTCTCTCGAGATTCTTTAAAGAATGAAAAATACTACTACCATTCGATTTAGCAATCCCACTACTGTGTATCTACCCAGAGGAAGACAAGTCATTATATGAAAAAAACACATACACATGCATGTTTATAGTAGCACAATTCATAATTGCAAAAATATGGAACCAACCTAAATGCCCATCAACCAATGAATTAGGAATGATAAACCAAATATAGCATGTTCTCACATATAAGTGGGAATGTATAAGTGGGACCTAATAATATGGAACCAACCTAAATGCCCATTGACCAATGAATAACTTAGGAATGAAAAACCAAATACTGTATGTTCTCACTTCTGAGTGGGAACTGATATGAGGAAGCAATGCATAAGAATGACGTAATGGACTTTGGAAACTCAGGGGAAGGGTAGGAAGGGCATTAGGGATAAAAGACTACACATTAGGTGCATTGTACACTGCTTGAGTGACAGGTGCATCAAAATCTCAGAAATCACCATTAAAGAATTTATCCATGCAACCAGAAACCACATGTTCCCCCAAAGTGGACACTTTTAAAAAGTAGCGAGGGCTTCATTTATATAAGCCTTCTAAACTCCGAAAACACTATCTTATGTTATTTCATTTGTATTTTTTGTATTTTTTTTTTTGTAGTGGATGTGGGTGTAGATAGAATGAGAAGGGAAGAGGATCAAAGACCGAGTCCAGGAGCTCTCCAATATTAAGAGATTGGAAAGATGGGGATAACCAATCAGAGAGATTGAAAATAAGCTATTATAGATGGAAGAGGAAAATTAAGAAACCAATAGCTTCTAAGCCCAATGAAGAAAGATTACCAACAGGAAAAAAGGAATCAGTTGCTTCAAATGCTGCTGATGGGTCAGGTAAGAAGAGGACTGAAAGAGCATTGACCACTGGCTTTTGGAGTCAAGGGGTCACTGAAGCCCTCTATGAGAGTCTGACTAATTTCACACTTTGTCCTGTGCAAGTGCTCTGCTCTTTACCTCTGTATTAAGTTACATTTAGCTAAGAGTTAGTAAAACTATTAGTCTTATTGGACTGCCATAACAAAATACCACACTCTGGGTATCTTAAATCTTGAGTTCATTGAGAGAACTTTTTCCCTCATACTTTCTGAAGGCTGGAAATCTAAGATCACGGCTCTGGTTGATTCAGTTTCTGGTGAGGACTCTATTCCTGTCTTGCAAACAGTCACCTTCTCTCTATGTCTTCACATGGCCTTTCCTCCATGTGTGCCCTTGGGGGTTGGGAGATAATTCAAGGAAGAGAGCATGAGTGGAGAGAGAACCCTTTGATGTCTCTTCTTATAAGGACACTAATCCTATCACATCAGGGCCCCATCCCTATGACCTCATTTAACCTTAATCACTTCTTAAGAGCCCCATTTCCAAATACAGCCACACCAGAGGTTAGGGGTTTAACTTATGTATTTTGGGAAACATAAACATTCAGTCCACAGCAGTAAACTATGGTTCATGGGCCAGATCTGGCTCACTGCTTTGTAAATAAAGTCTTATTGGAAAATAGCCTTGCTCATTAGTTTACATTTTGTCTTGGCTACTTTTGCACTATAATGGTGAAGTTGAGCAGTTGCATCAAAGACCGTGTGACCCACAAAAACTAAACCATTTACTCTCTGTCCCTTTATAGAAAAAGTTTGCTAACTCCTACACTTAGCTTGGCACATATCAGTTTCTCTGAGACAAAGTTGATCATTATTCTGAACTCCTATGGTACTCTTCCCTTCCCTTCTCTTCTTCCCTTCCCTTTCTTCTTCCTTTTTCTTTTCTTCCCTTTGCCTTCCCTTCTCTTCTTCCCTTCCTTTTCCTTCTTCCTTTTCCTTTTCTTCCCTTTCCCTTCCCTTCCCTTCTTCCTTTTCCTTTTTTTCCCCTTCCCTTCCCTTTCCTTCTTCCTTTTCCTTCCCCTCCCCTCCCCTCCCCTCCCCTTCCCTTCCCTTTTTTGAGATAGGGTCTCACTCTGTTGTCCAGGCTGGTATGCAGTGGCATGATCATGACTCAATGAAGTTTCAAACTCCTGGGATCAGTGATCCTCCTGCCTCAGCCCTTGGAGGAACTGGGATTGCAGGTGCATGCCGTCATGCCTGACTAAGCTTTAAAAATTTTTTAATTGTCTAATAGAGATGGAAGTTACCCAGGCTTGAACTCCTGGCCTAAAGCAATTCTCCTGTCTTGGCCTCCTTAACTGTTGGAATTACAGGTATAAACCACTGTGTCCAGTCAGTATTTATTTTCTGATACAGTCATCTGACTGTTAATTTATCATCATGTGCTATTAATTTTAGGTGTGGTTATCTTTCCCCCCAATTATATTAAAATTTCTTCAAAGGCAGAAACTGTGCTATTTTCCTTTGTTTCTCTCACAGTCTTTTGCAGATAAAAGAGATATAAAATAAATATTCATTAATTTATGTTATATATCTGCAGATTTCACTGCTTGCTTTGCCCACAATTTCCAAAACACTTGCATCACGCACAGCTTCTAGAAGGATCAGGAGGACTATAGCCCTGGCCAGCAACGATTCAGATTCTTTTTTGAGAGTTTGAACTAAGACACTGAATGGATGCTGTTGGCATCCTGTCAGAGAATTGCCTCAGACAAATAAGAGCCACTTCTTCTGGGAGTTAACATGCTAACATCCCCCCCCCGTTCCCCTGCCCTTCTTCTGAGAGCACTCTTCCGATAAATCCCTTAAATAAAAATACCCTATGTCAGGCTCTGCTTCTAGGAAACCCAACCTAAAAGCTAAGTCAAGGGCCTTTGACTTAGACCAAGACTTCAGGGAGGTTCCTGTCTCAAGAAATGTCCAGGTCTCAGTCAGATCTTCAGAAAGTATTATATATAAAATGGATTGCTGCAGTGTTAGAGAGGTGAGAATGCTCCCTCGTGCTTCTCTCATTAATAGAGAATGGAGAAGGAGAAGAGAAATCCTCTGGTGGGCAGTCCTCCTCCTACATCAAATTTACAGCAGTTCACTAGCTTGTGAAGGAAATGTCAATAGGCTGATGTGGTTGGGGTTTGCTGAATCTATCCTGTAACTTACTGTAATGTGATCATCTCACCTCCCGTGCCAGTCATGGGTCCTGATGCAACGAAGTATGTGTCTGTGTCTGGGGTGGGGAAGAGTGGTAAGGCATTTCTGCCATATGTGCTTTAAACTGGTGCTGTCTTGTAGACCTTTTTCTTTTTCTCTTCCATCTTTTTGGTAGATGTTTTGTTTTTCCTCTGTTAATGTATGTTTGGAGGTGGTGATTAAATCTATGATTGCATCCATAATGTGAAAAACTGAGATAGAGCTATAGGAGGAGCAGACTTTACTTGGAAAAAATATCTCCATGGCATCATCTCAGGATAGAATAGGTGGCTGTGATCTTGGATTGTTGGGTAGAGGTAAAAGTAACTATGGCTTTAATGTGGATACTCTAAACATGTCAGGTATGTACACATGCCTTTAGAATTGCAAATGCTAAGGCAGGGGGATGTACCAGAGAAATCTGATTGACTATACTGCTCTGGCTCCTTCTAGAGAACCTACTGGGCTCACTGCTGCTGGTTGGAGCAGCTCTATAGGAGACACATCTCTCTCCTCGACCGTTCCCCATGTGGCTACCATGTACAGATTGTCAGCCAAGACCAGCTGATGGCATGGCTGACCAATGACCAGCCAGCATCCCTGTTGAGATCTGCAGTGAAGGAAAGGAGAGACCATTGTTGATGGTTGGTTCTGAACCCTTGAGCTTTAAGTTCACACAAACTTAGGGACTGAGGGAACGAATAGTGGTCCAACCACAGGAAAGGAAAACTACAGGAGAAAGAAAAATGATGATGTTAAGAAATGACGAAGAAGTGGTAATGGTGCTAAAGATAGTAAAGAGGGTGCAGAGGTATCATCGGAGAAAGAGATGATGACAAAGATTAGAGAGAAGAAAAGACTTTCCAAAGAGATCGAGAGTGCTTTGTGCCTCACATTCCAATTCCCAACTCCTACCCCAGGAGACACATGTTTGAATTTGGAGCCCATCTAAAATAACAAATATCATCTCTGCTCTCTAAAGGCTTATCATATTAAAGAAACAGCACTCAGATGAACCATCACATACAGAAGATTGAGATATTAAATGCAGAAGGATAAGTATACACACAGCATAATGCACTGGAAATGAGTCCGTTTTACTTGCTGCCCTTAGCAACTGTGAGATTGTCTCACATTCTCTGAGCAGACCCCTCTTGCTTTCTTGATCTGGCAAGAGAGAATTTATGTTCTATGTAACAAGAAGAGCCTTGATTACAGTACGTCAGTTAAGAGAGACATTTTCCAAAGCTTGGCAGCACAGTCATCAGGTTTCTAGATCCTTAGGGAGTAAGATCAGAATCTACAACAACCCTGTTAACTGGGAGGAGAGACTGGAAACATGGACAGTGAAAGGTGGTGTAATTATGCAGGGGAAATAAAAACAACCTTTGAAAAACAATGGGAAGGCGATGGGCTACATGAAATATGTCGTGTAATAGTGCATGTAGTTGTAATGGGCAGTAATGGCAGAACAGAGACTGGATCTGGGCCAGCCATGTAGCCAGTTGCTTTAAAAAGCAAAATTAGTCCAGTGATAAGCACAAGCAGGGCATAGTGACACTGGAGAAAATGTTCCTTTTATACTCAGCATTGTCAACTTCAGACCAATAAAATGTAGTATTTGTTATTGCATATTTGCCTATGCTACTCTTCTAAAAAATATAACTTCTGTTCCTCAGCGTCTTATAGGCTAAAAGAGACAATATTTAAATTAACTTCTACATGAAGTCTTGAAGATTCAATGCAGAAACTTGTAGTAAAGCATTGTAATACTTTAGCAACAAGTACTCTGTTAATTTAAAAAAGCACTTTTTATATGTCCTATGTTTTTAATAACAACCAGTGTTCTCAATCACAACCACTATATCCTGTGTTGTTAAGACTTTGGAGGCAGAGCTGAGTTCAGAGGCTGCCTGTGCTACCTGCCTGCTGGGGCCCATGGACAAGCTGCTTAGCCACTTGGAGTCATAGTTTTTGATTTGAATAATAGCAATGATACTAACCATCCTGCAGGGTTGCCACCTTTATACCAGACATAGGAAATTCAGTTTGCAACAGTTTTACCATTTGATAGGGTTTGACTCTGTATTCCCATCCAAGTCTCACCTTGAATTATAATCTCCACAAGTCGAGAGAAGGACCTGGTGGGAGGTAATTGCATCATGGGTGTGGGTTTTTCCCATGCTGCTCTCATGATCATGAATAAGTCTCATGAGATCTGATGGTTTTATAAAGGGGAGTTTCCCTGCACATGCCCTGTTGCCTGCAGCCATGTAAGATGTCCCTTTGCTGTTCCTTCATCTTCTGCCATGATTGTGAGGCCTCCCCAGCCATGTGGAACTGAGTCCATTAAACCTCTTTCCTTTATAAATTACCCAGTCCCAGGTATGTCTTTATTAGCAGCATGAGAACAGACTAATACACCATTCCTAATATGTTATCTTCCTCCCCTCACATTTGGGAGGCTCTTTGTGCAATAGGGTTTGTGATCAGCTGGGTACAGGTCGTTACTTCCAGGAGAAGCTCAGCATTTTTTTGCAGTTGAAAAATACATAAGGAAATGTTAAAGGAACTAGGGAAAAATATGAAGTGCCCTGGAAAAACCTGATCAACTCACTGCGTGTTTTTAACCAAGTCACATAACCTCTTCAGGCTTCGGTTTCTTCATATTTTAAGTTGTAGAGGGCAGGTGAAAATGAGAGACTAGTTGCTTGAGATGATTTCTAATATTCCTTCCAGCTGTAAAATGTGAGGTTTCTCTAAGATCAGGAGCAAATCTAATTTTTCTTTGACACAGAGGGCTCTTGCACAAAAGATAATGACTAGCTTTAATATATCTTCTCTCAGCACAGAAAAGAAGAAATAGGGTTGACAAAACCTCCCTAGATTTTGGCTGAAGATAAGAAAGACTTTCCAGACTGTGAGAATTATTTATTGGTGTGAATCAACAAGGGAGAATGAGATATTCAAGTAGGATAGATTTTTCCCTCTTTGGACAAAGTAGGATCCTGAACTGAAGGCTAAGTTTACAGTGGAGGGAGGGTGAGTGCAGTGCGGGGCTGTGGGGTGAGGAGAGGGATGAAGAGATTAATGGCCTTTCTCTACTGGTCCCATGGTCTTAGGTGTGACTTGCCAATTTGCATACTCAGGTTTCATGCAGTTTATGCTCCTCGGAGGGTCCAACAAGCTTGGTGACTATCAGTGAGTCACCAACAGCTATCAGTGTGCTTTGCATGTTGACCCAACAGGACTGTCTGGAAGGCAGTCATTAACACAGAGGACACCACAGGTCTAAGCATCACCATATCCAGTTAGTTTTTACTGTTTGGTTGAAAAGATAGTAAAATTCTACAGAAAAACAACAAAACAAAACAACTATTTTTCCTCCCCTAACCAACCTCAAGTTTCCAAATTAAGCAAGCAGTGACTCTAGTGGGGTGACAGCAAGTGAAGAAAATCCTGTGGACTGTGGGGACCCAGTGAAGCTATGGCTGTGATCCTCAGCATTGCAGACTGTGCTGCCAGCCCTTTGTGAAAAGACCCTTACTCCCTCTTTAGGATGGCAGTTTTGTCGTCTACGTTTTGACATGCAGCCACTTTGCGAACAATGTTGCTCTTTTAATCTTTATTTTTCTATCAGCATTCCTCCTGTTGCCAAGTTCAATTTCTCTTAAACTCAGTGTTATTGTCTGAGCTTAGCTTTTGTTGCTGTTATTATTTGTTGTATTTTTTTTTTCCATATTGGGCCTTTTACAGAAAATACTTCATTATATCTCAAGACATTCTTATATTCACCTACTATGGTTTTGCTATTTTCTCTGCATTTGTTCTCAGCCAATCTCATTACAACTTGGAGCCGCTGAGACCCCACTAGGGGGCCGCAAGTGCTGTAGTCAGAGCCGGCTGTTGCAGCTCTCCCAGCAGAATTCTAGCAAGTTAAGACAGACACAGTGTTTAGGAAGGACAGAGCACAGCTGTGTCCGGATGGAACCACACATCCCATGGTTTTGTCCAGATGCTGGAGCTGATTCTATCTTCAGAAAAAGAAGGCGTTCAAAACAAAAACAAAAACCAGGTTTGCTATTTTAAATGACATCGGATCCTTGGGAGCATTGTTTTCTGTCAGAAGCTGACAGGAAATGTCAGGAAGAGACAGTATGTAGAGGTGGTGTGAGAGGCTTGCGGAGGGTTGTTCAGGGCTTTTTGATTTGGTTGGTACGACTCTCTCTTGCCTCAATTCTCTCCCCATTTCAATTTATCTGACCCGATGCTGACAGATGGATCTTCCAAAAAACTCTGCAATGATCATGTTATTTCCTATTTCAGGAATTATTAATTATTCCACATTATCTAGACCCAAACTCTCAGTCTTTCAGAGTAATAAGGATGCCTTTTAAAGTTAAAAAAAGAGAAGCACCTTATGTCCACGTTAGAATTAATTCACTACACTTTTAAGTTCATTTGTAGTGAAGTATTCACAAGAAGATCCATGTACTTTAAATAAATAGTCCGGGTGGGAAAAAGTGTTTATCAGTTTATAATGCTTAGCTCACTTCTGAATTCCTGGACCCCTGTACTAATCCTTGGTCTCCCTGGGTTCTATGAAGCTTGGATCAGAAGTAGTACCCTGGAGGACTAGACTCTGAGCATTGTCAGGATGTGTTCATTGCTCTGCAGTCTCTGATTCCATTGACTTTCCCCAGGTAGATAGCTTTCTAGGTATGTCCACTCTCCTGTCTTTCTGGAGCCCCTTGGACTATTCTCTGGCTTTCTTCCTCCCTCTTTTCTATGTTTTCGATCGTTCCCTCTTCATTGACACTTTACTTGCAGACTCCAGATATACTAAAATATCAACTCATTTAGAATATCCCTGCAATCCTAAATATCCTCCCACTTTCTAGTTAGCAGGTGCTGTATTTTCTTCCCCCTAAAACCACACTCCTCTACTGGATGATAAAACTCAGTTGTTGAATGCCATCTACACTCCAGTCTCCCAGCCCCTGCCTTGTGTTAGACACTGATCATTTTATACTACTATACTTTATATACTCTTGTCTCCAGTTATATTGATACAGAGTTTCAATTGCTGGTTAAGTGATCTTTACAATAGATGTAATAGATAAAAACTGTGTTAATGACAGATCCTGGCAATACAGAGTGTTAAACAAACAAAAAGCTTTAATGGTGATAAAGTTTGTAGGAGTAAACAAAAAGATCTCACTTGCTTTGTGGCTCTCCTCTGTTGGGCCTCTAGGGGTAGCCTTTTCTGCATGGGGCTGCCACAGCTTATTTTTATCTATGGTCTTTCTAAGCATTTTGTTTTTGGCATTCCAAAGATGACCATCTAGGGAAGACTAAAACTGACTATTATCTAATAACTAGCTAAAAAACAACCTTCTGAATTATTAGGCAGTATTTCTTATAATGCCATTTCATTTTGGTAAGAGGATAAAAGTGATTATAATTATTGTCCTTTAAAGTATAAATTCAACATTGTCATCATTCCTGAAACATAGCTGGCCCTCACTATATGTTTATAAATTGTGGAATGGTGATTGATCAACAGTGATTCTCTCAATTCCTACTGGTTTATTCATGTGTTGATTTGATTATTCAAGAAGTATTGAGTGCTCACTATGTGATAGATGTTGAATCAAGCATTTAGGGGATAATAGTAAACATGCTAAACATGGTTATGGTCCTCAGAGGCCAATATTCTGGTGGTCAAGACAGATGACTGATAGGCAATTATCATGCAGTGAAGTGAGTGCTATGATGGACGAAGGGCAGAGACTCTGGGAATACTTGGAAAAGTCTCTTAACTTGGATGGGGATGATTGGGAGATCAAGAAAGGCTTCCTGGAAGAAGTAGTATCTACACTCAGGTGTGGAAAAGGAATAGAAAATAGCCATTTGGATTTAATTACGAATGGCAGTCATAAGGTACCTATTGAAAGCTTTCCAGATGAAGCCAGCCATAGGAAGAGAAAATTATATAGGAAATATTCAACATCACTTGTGATGATGAATATTGGTTTTAATATTGGTACTTTGTGGGGGGGCAGGTGCCAAGATGGCCGAGAGGAGGCAACACCGGAATGCAGCTTCCAGTGAATGAGACGCAGAGGGCTAGAGGACTTCACGATTCCAAGTGAGGTGCCAGGTTCACTGTGGTGGAACTGGTAGGATTCTGAAAATAGGCCCGGGAAGGTGAGCCGAAAAGCAGGGCCAGTGCAGCCCAGGGAGGGCAAACTGAGACAGGGTGGGGCGCGTCCTCACCTGGAAAGTGCAGCCGGCTGGGAGGGTCAGGGACTTCACTTGCTTGGTGCTCCAATTCGGATCCTGTGGTTCCCTCATCCCTCCTGCAACCCACAGTCCACAAGAGCCCCACCAGACTGAGGGGGGCTGTGGGTTGTCGATGCAAATCTGAGCGATGGCTCCTGCCTGGTGCCACAAGTTGGCACGGACCTGGGCAGAAATGTAGACTTTTGCCAGCAGTATGAAACTACCTGTCCCACAGAAAGAGGCAGAGTTCAAAGTAGGGAAACAGGCCATAAGGCCTGGCAGGCCCCACCCCCCACAAAACTCAAACTGAAGCCCATGTGCTAGAGAGCTTCCCAACAAAAACACCAATTTGATCCCAACCAGGAAGATTTAGCTCAGGGAAGGAGAGATGTCATTGGGATGGCGGGTAATCTAACCTGCCTAAACAAACTCCAGGGGAAGACCACCCTCCCAGAAGCCTGGCTGAATCTGAGGCAGCCCAGCAGCACCTCTACAGGCTAAAAAAGATATAGGTCCAACATAATAAAAAGCATGCACACTCAGAGATTACTCCCAAAATCACCAACTTCAAAGATCAAAGGGAGATAAATTCACAAAGATGGGAAGAAACCAGTGCAAAAGGGATGAATCCGTCAAAGATCAGAACACCTCTTCTCTTCCCAGGGATCGCAGTGCCTCACCATCAAGGGAACAAAACAAGACAGAGAAAGAGTTTGATGAATTGACAGAAGCAAGCTTCAGAAGGTGGGTAATAACAAACTTCTCTGAGTTAAAAGACCATGTTCTAACCTAATGCCAAGAAACTAAGAACTTTGAAAAAATGTTAGATGAAATGCTAACTAGAATAACCAGCCTAGAGAAGACCATAAATGACTTGATGGAGCTGAAACACATAGCACGAGAACTTCACGAGGCATACACATTTTTCAACAGCTGAATTGATCAAGCAGAAGAAAGGATATCAGAGATTGAAGATCAAATCAATGAAATAAAATGAAAGGCAAGATTAGAGAAAAAAGAGTGAAAAGAAATGAACAAAGCCTCCAAGAACTATGGGATTATGTGAAAAGACCTAATCTACCTTTGATTATGTGACGGGGAGAATGAATCCAAGCTGGAAAACACTCTTCAGGACATTATCCAAGAGAACTTCCCCAACCTAACAAGGCAGGCCAATATTCAAATCCAGGAAATACAGAGAACACCACAAAGATACTCCTCAAGAAGAGCAACTCCAAGGCACATAAGCAGATTCACCGGAGTTGAAATGAAGGAAAAAATCCTAAGGGCAGCCAGAGAGAAAGGACGAGTCACCCACAAAGGAAAGACCCTCAGACTCACAGCAGATCTCTCAGCAGAAACCCTACAAGCTAGAAGGGAGTGGGGGCCAATATTCAACATCCTTAAAGAAAAGAACTTTCAACCTAGAATTTCATATCTGGCCAAACTAAGCTTCATAAGTGAAGGAGAAATAAAATCCTTTATGAACAAGCAATTGCTGAGAGATTTCATCGCTGCAAGACCTGCCTTACAAGTGCTCCTGGAGGAAGTACTAAACATGAAACCAGTACCAGCCACTGCAAAAACGTACCAAATGGTAAAGAACAATGACACAATGAAGAAACCACATCAACTAACGGGCAAAACACCCAGCCAGTAACAAAATGGCAGCATCAAATTCAAATATAACAAAATTAATGTTGAATATAAATGGCCTAAATGCCCCAATCCAAAGACACAGACTGGCAAACTGGATAAAAAGTCAAGACCCATCAGTGTGCTGTATTTAGGAGACCCATCTCACATGCAAAAATTACCATAGACTCAAAATAAAGGGATGGAAGAAGATTTACCAAGCAAATGGAGAGCAAAAAAAGCAGGGGCAGCAATCCTAGTACCTTATAAAATGGACTTTAAACCAACAAAGATCAAAAGAGACAAAGAAGGGCATTACATAATGGTAAAAGGATCGATGCAACAAGAAAAGCTAACTATCCTAAATATATAGGTATCCAATACAGGAGCACCTGGATTCATAAAGCAAGTTCTTAACAACCTGCAAAGAGATTTAGACTCCCACACAATAATAGTGGGAGACTTTAACATGCCACTGACAAAATTGGACAGATCAATGAGACAGAAAGTCAACAACGATATCCAGGACTTGAACACAGATCTGTACCAAGCAGACTTAATAGACATTTACAGAACACTCCATCCCAAATCCACAGAAGATACATTCTTCTCAGCACCACATCACACCTGCTCTAAATTTGACCACATAATTGGAAGTAAATCACTCCTCAGCAAATGCAAAAGAATGGAAATCATAACAAACAGTTTCTCAGACCACAGTGTAATCAAATTAGATCTCAGGATTAAGAAGCTAACTCAAAACTGACAACTTAATGGAAACTGAACAACTTGCTCCTGAATGATGAATGGATAAACAATAAAATGAGCGCAGAAATAAAAATGTTCTTTGAAACCAGCAAGAATGAAGATACAACATATCAGAATCTATGGGACACATTTAAAGCAGTGTCTAGAGGGAAATTGATAGTAATAAATGTCCACATGAGAAACAAGGAAAGATCTAAAATCAACACTCTTATCATCAAAATTGAAAGAGCTAGAGGAGCAAAATCAAAAAAACTCAAAAGCAAGCAGAAGACAAGAAATAACTAAGATCAGAGCAGAACTGAAGGAGATAGAGACACAAAAAATCCTTCAAAAATTAATAAATCCAGGAGCTGTTTTTTTGAAAAGATCAACAATATAGACAGACTGCTAGCTAGACTACTAAAAAAGAAAAGAGAGAAGAAGCAAATAGATGCAATAAAAAACAAAAAAGGGGGAGATCACCACTGATTTCTCAGAAATATAAACTACCATCAGAGATTACTACAAACAGCTCTATGCACATAAACCAGTAAATCTGGAACAAGTGGATAAATTCCTGGACACTTACACACTCCCAAGACTAGGCCAGGAAGAAGTTGAAACCCTGAATAGACCAACAGTGAGGTCTGAAGTTGAGGCAGCAATTAATAGCCTACCAACCAAAAAAAAAAAAGTCCAGGTCCAGACGGGTTCACAGCCGAATTCTACCAGACGTCCAAAGAGGAGCTGGTATCATTCCTGCTGAAACTATTCCAAACAATACAAAAAGAGGGAATCCTCCCTAACTCTTTCTATGAGACCAACATCATCCTGCTACCAAAACCTGGCCGAAACACAACTAAAAAGAAAACTACAGGCCAATATCCATGATGAACATAGATGCAAAAATCTTCAATAAAATACTGGCAAACCAAATCCAACAGCACATCAAAAAGCTTGTCCACCACGATTAAGTAGGCTTCATCCTGAGGATGCAAGGTTGGTTCAACATATGCAAATCTATAAAAATAATCCACCACATAAACAGAACCAAAGACAAAAACCACATGATTATCTCAATAGATGCAGAGAAGGATTTTAACAAAATTCAGCAGCCCTTTATGCTAAAAACTCTCAATAAACTAGGTATTGATTGAACGTATCTCAAAATAATAAAAGCTGTTTATGACAAACCCATAGCCACTATCATACTGAATGGGCAAAACTAGAAGCATTCCCTTTAAAAACTGGCACTAGGAAGAGGATACCCTCTCTCACCACTCCTATTCAATATAGTATTGGAAGTTCTAGCCAGAGCAATGAGGCAAGAAAAAAAAAATAAAGAGTATTCAATTAGGAAAAGAAGAAGTCAAATTGTCCCTATTTGCAGATGACATGATCGTATATTTAGAAGACCCCATTGTCTCAGCCCAAAATCTCCTCAAGCTAATAAGCAACTTCGGCAAAGTCTCAGGATATAAAATCAATGTGCAGAAATCACAAGCATTTCTGTACACCAACAACAGACAAACAGAGAGGCAAATCATGAGCGAACTCCCATTTACAATTGCTACAAAGAGAATAAAATTCCTAGGAATACAACTAACAAAGGATGTAAAAGATCTCTTCAAGGAGAACTACAAACCACTAAGGAAACAAGAGAGGACACAAACAGATGGAAAAACATTCCATGCTCATGGTTAGGAAGAATCAGTATCATGAAAATGGCCATACTGCCTAAAGTAATTTATAGATTCAATGCTATCTCCATCAAGCTACCATTGACTTGCTTTATAGATTTGGAAAAAAACCACTTTAAACTTCATATGGAACCAAAAGAGAACCTGCATAGCCAAGACACCCTAAGCAGAAAGAACAAAGCTGGAGGCATCATGCTACCCGATTTCAAACTATACTACAAGCCTACAGTAATCAAAACAGCATGGTACTGGTACCAAAACAGAGATATAGATCAATAGAACAGAACAGAGGCCTCAGAAGCAATGCCACACATCTACAACCATCTGATCTTTGACAAACTGGACAAAAACAAGCAACAGGGAAAGGATTCCCTGTATAATAAATGGTGTTGGGAAAACTGGCTAGCCATATGCAGGAAGCCGAAACTGGACCCATTCCTTACACCTTGTACAAAAATTAACTCCAGGTGGATTAAAGATTTAAATATAAGAACCAACACCATAAAAACTCTAGGGGAAAACCTAGGCAACACCATTCAGGACATAGGCATAGGCAAGGACTTCATGACTAAAACACCAAAAGCATTGGCAACAAAAGCCAAAATAGACAAATGGGATCTAATTCAATTTAAGAGCTTCTGCACAGCAAAAGAAACAATGATTAGAGCGAACCAGCAACCAACAGAGTGGGAAAAAATTTTTGCAGTCTACTCATCTAACAAAGGGCTAATATCCAGAATCTACAAAGAACTAAAGCAGATTTACAAGAAAAAAACAAACAAACAAACTCATTCAAAAGTGGGTGAAAGATATGAACAGACACTTTTCAGAGAAGACATTTATACAGCCAATGAACATATGAAAAAATGCTCATCATCACTGGTCATTAGAGAAATGCAAATCAAAACCACATTGAGATACCATCTCACTCCAGTTAGAATGGCAATCATTAAAAACTCTAGAGACAACAGATGCTGGAGAGGATGTGGAGAAAAAGGAACTGCTGTGTTACACTGTTAGTGGGAGTGTAAATTAGTTCAACCATTATGGAAGACAGTGTGGTGATTCCTCAAGGATCTAGAAATAGAAATTCCATTTGACCCAGCAATCACATTACTGGGTATATACCCAAAGGATTATAAATCATTCTATTATAAAGACACATGCACACGTATGTTCATTGCAGCACTGTTTACAATAGCAAAGATCTGGAACCCCCCAAATGCCCATCAATGATAGACTGGACAAGGAAAATGTGGCACATAAACACCATGTAATACTATGCAGCCATAAAAAACGACGAGTTCGTGTCTTTTGTAGAGACATGAATGAATCTGGAAACCATCATTATAAGCAAACTGACACAAGAACAGAAAACCAAACACCTCATGTTTTCACTCACAGGCAGTGATGAACAATGAGAACACTTGGGCACAGGGAAGGGAACAACACTCACTGGGCTATATGGGGAGGTGGAGGAGATAGGAGGCTCCAGAGGAATAGCAGGGGGTGGGACGGATGGGGAGGGATAACACCAGGAGAAATGCCTGATGTAGGCGTTGGAGGCAGGCAGGGCGGGGTGGATGTGGTATGTATGTACTTATGCAACAATCCTGCAGGATGCAGGATGTGCACATGTACCCCAGAGCCCAAAGTACAATTAAAAAAATATATTGGTACTTTGGAAACATAGATACATTTATGAACTGTTTTTTAAAAGATTAACTCCTGAGAATCTGAAGAAAAAGACGTATAGTTTTACAAACATCCCTGAATGAGATTGTCTTCTGTCTCTTTTATGCATGTAATTTGTAAAGTTAGTTTCATTGATCTAATTTAAACAGATCAGAATCATTCACTGAATGAGCAAGTACAGTCTTTTCTATTTCCTCAACATTTCTGAGATCTGTAAGTCTTACCTCTCTCCATTTCATCGTTTCAAGTTTTCCTTTAAAAACCCCAGTATCTACCAGGAGACCTTCTCAAGTGGTCACAGGAGGAAGAGGCATAAAGAATCATCATGACATGGCTCCACCAGTTTTTGGCTCCCCATTCCACACACCCTCCAGCATACTTGCAGCCTACTGAAAATTCCACACTCTTTCATTTTATCTTTCTTTCATGTTTTTGTAGAGATGGGGGTCTTGGTATGTTCCCCAGGGTGGTCTTGAACTCCTAGGCTCAAGGGATCCTCCCTCCTCAACCTCCCAAGTAGCTGGGGCTGCAGGTGCATACCACTATGCCTGGCTTTCATGCTTTTTCTTGTCTCAGGACGTTGAGCCTATTTTCTCTGATTGTAATGACCCTTCCCTTGCTCCACCCCGTGAGGAAGTTGTACTCCAAGACCTAGATCTAACTTCACTTCATCTTTATTTTTTCTGTATCACAGCTCCATTTGGGAAATTCATAAAAACTTCTTCTTGCAGAATAATTTATTTCTAAGAATCAAGTATCTTTCAACATGCCCTACACTAGTCATTTTCCTAGAAAAGAATGGAAATAGAGTTAGAAAATTCAAAAGGTAGAATGATAATAGAGATAGAGATAATTTAGTTCCAAACCCACTCTCTCCAGATGTTGGAACTGAAATTCAGGAAGGTTCTGGGATTTCTCCCAACCTTACACAGCTTTTAAGATTATATATGGGTCTTGAACTTTCTCTCTCATTATAGATCACACTATCCTTTTTTTTTCCTTGTGGGAACTGCCAAATCTCCTTTTTACTTCATGTGGTTCTGATGGGAATGACCCCACCCCTGGCTCCAAAGGTGGGTACGTGACCAAAATCTGGTCAGAGTAGTTTATCTTCCTATTGGTTCAGGAATGGACTTGTGACCCAAGTTAGGTCAGTCAGAGTCACATGGAGGCTCTGATTGGAGCCATGGGCAGAGGAGTTCTATTCATGCTGAGTCTACTCAGAGAGGAGAACATGGGTCTGGAAGTTTCCACTCCCACCTGGTGGAGACCGTGCCCGAGAAGGAAACACACACCAAATAAAGAAAGAGGGAGAGGGAGATACTGATGTTGTTAAGGGAGCTGAACTCTGATTTCTAAGCTACATGAAGCAATGAATTCTCATTTTGCTTAAGTGAATTTGATTTGAATTTCTTTTCCATATAATAAGAGTTGTAACTTATATATCATGTCTTCTGATTTCAAGTCCTATTATAAAAATTTCTAGCATTTTTATGCGTGTGAAAATATTCATTTTTGCAAGGAGAAGACACAATGCAACAGCATGTGTTTAACCCTGTGGATTCAAATATAACTTTGGAAGAACAAAGTACCTTCAGTTTTTTTCAACCGAACCTGGCAAGTGGAGTTTACTTAAGTCATTCCTACATAGCTGTATTTAAAAAAATTTTTTTAATTCATTTTTTTGAGACAAGGTCTCATTCTGTCACCCAGGTTGCAGTGCAGTGGTCCGATCACAGCTTACTGCAGCCTCAACCTCCTGGACTCAAGCAATCCTTCCACCCCAGCCTCCTGAAGTGCTGAGATTACAGGTGTGTGCCATTACATTCTTACATTGTTTTCTACGGTAAGAATTATGTCATTCATTTCTTCTGTTTATCTATCTCACACTAGACTGTAAGCTTCCTGACAATGAGGGCTACGTATTTCCCTTTTAAAAAAACTCCAGAAATCAGTTAAAACACTATTGATAGTGCCTAACACATGCTGAGTGTTCATTATGTGTGCCAGGCACAGATGCATATGTTTTACTTGTTTAATCCTCACAATAAACCTGGGACATGGGTACCATTTTATAGATGGAGAAATGATGTGTATAGTTCGTCAGTGGCGGAGCTGAGATTCAATACTGTACAGTCAGTTTTTTAACCAGTACTCTCCACTGCTTTCCTTGATTTATAGTTATGCTTTGTAATTACTTGTTATGAAAGAATAAATATCTCTGACATTGGGATATAATACACATTTTACCTTTGGGGAATCTGAGTCAATGAGAAGAACTCGAACCTGTGTCTCTCAACTTTTACTAAGGCACCCTTTCCATTATAAAATGCTGATTTATAAATCAAAAATACAGGCAAATATTTTTAATTTGAAGTTTCAGGTAAGATTTGGGCTTATCAGTATAACTTATGTTTTCACAAAAGACTGTCTCTACATTAAAATATTTTAAAGGACTTTCTTCTTCTTTAATACACAAAAAAATAAAAATAATGAGAAAATCACTTCAAAAGTGCAAAAAACTTCTAAGCATTTCCCCAGAGAATGCAGAAAAGAATTAATGAGGGTGAGGGATAATCAGTTCTACATAGATATAGCAGGTGGCATTACTTATATTGCTATATATCATGTTAATAACTTGAAAACAAGCTAAACTGAATATGAACTATTTCTTTTATTTGTAATTTAGAAAGCCTAGAATAAGGGGCTCTCAGACAAAGATAGGCCATGTTCTCCATGAAAGATTCCTGGAAACTGAAAAATAAGGTCTTTTAACATTTTGTGATATAACTGTTTTTCTTGGCTTAAGCGTAGGTTTTAAAAAATGGTGCTCATTGTTTTGCTTGTAGTTCTTTTATGCATGGACAACCGTGCTGATGATGCATTCAGTTTAGGAGAATTTTCCAATTGAAAAAGTGCTCTGGAGAAGTTTAAGCGCCATGAATCACCCAGACCTCATCTAAGTCTCGTGAAGGCAGAGGCTGTGAAAGGCAGTCACAGAGAGAAGACATATTGTAGTTGTGCTGCCTGATTCAACTAAATAGAAAAATATTTTGTAAAGACATGAGAGTTTCAGGAATCTGGCAGAGTGGTAAGGATAAATGTCACTTTCTGTCAGAAAGGCAAAAATGAGTGACCTGCTACTCACCCCCCTCCTCCTCATTTTCCCCCTCACTGAAGGGCAGACCTAGAATCCCAGTCTCCTTCTTATGTGAAATACAAACCCAAAATCTGCTGGTGACAGGACAGCGCTAGAAATGTAATGGGGCAGCCCCCACTTTTCAATTATTTCCTAATGGCTTTTAGACATTCAAAACGGTTTTGATCAGGTGAATAAGTCAATATGTTTTTCCATTGTGAAGGAAGTAGATTGCTCACAATAATAATAGCTATTGCAGAAGCCTCAGCAGCAAATATTTTCTGTTCAAAAGGATTGGCTGCCTCTGTCCCTCCTGCCCAGGTGAGACTAGAAGTGTGGATGAGTAGAGCATTCCATTTGCCTGTCCTTTAAACTAGCATTTAATTCTGGATAGATATTTTTGGTATTTTGCAATTATTGAAACATGGCAAATGTGTCTGATGTCTGAGCCCTCTTCTTCCCAGCCTTACTAGCCCTTAATATTTCCTTAAAAAATATTCTTTTTCAGGTCTTTGAAGTCTTTCCCTTCTCATCTCTCTGAGTCCTTGCTCCATTGGGTGGGAATTTTCAGCCCAGGAAAGTAAATGGCATGAGTGTTATGATGGCCTTCTAGAGTCTGGAAGCCCCAGGTCAGCAGTGGGAAGTATCTAGAGAGAGGCTTTGTTTGTCTGTCCAACTTTCTCTGTGTCCACCCCATTTCTAGTTTTTGGAAGGAAACTGTGGACAATGTGGACTGTTACCTATGTGACCAGAAGATAAATTTGCAGTAATGTTTGGGTTTCTACCCCTTCCTCACTCTTTCCCTACCTCCAGGTAAGCAACCCTAAGGGATGCTTTTCTAAAGTACCCAGTGGATTTCCCAGAGTTTGCAAGGTACTTATCTGCAGGTGTGTGTAGGGGTGTGTGTGTGTGTGTGTGTGTGTGTGTGTGTGTGTTCTTATAGGGCTACTCTGTGCACCACATCACTAGGTAGGTTGATTTTGGGCCTTTGAAATCATTGTACCCAGCAGAGCCTTATCTCCTTAGAGCCACCTCATTTTAAGGCTGAGCAGCTGTTGGACCACCTAAAACGTAGAGGCTGTCACACTTTGCCATCTTTAGTTTGACAAACACTAGCTTGTCTTTTTGTTTTGTTTTTTTTATAGGGACTTTTTTTTGCCTTTAAATAGCTTATTTGTTTATCACAGTCTGTTAATCCATAGCCAATAATTTGCTTGTTCCCCAAAGGATAAATAAACAACATTAAAGGTTAAAGTAAGGGCCGTAAGTTTGACTGGCTATAGGTAATCATTGGTCAGGTAAGTGCAGCTTCGAGTCTAATTAGGTAGTAGCTAGGCTACCTACACCTACCTAGGTACACCACTAGAACGACTGTGTAGAATACAGAGATATATAAACATCTGGCAATTACCCCATGGTTGAGTGGTGGTTGTAGGCTGTGATTATAGGCAATACAAATGATGTTGAAACTGCTTCTCCATAAGGTCTCTGCTGATTCTCTTAACCCTTCCATTTTCTAGAATATATATTCAGCACTAACTGGGGGTATGGCTGTACTACATATTGGATGTGCAGTTATATTCCAAACTGAAAGCTGAATTTTTCTTTGCCAACAAACAAATCACTACTGTCTCCAGATTGCACTACCAGCATGCCCCAACTGTGAAATGATTTAAGTGGTGATGGTTTAACTACACAGCCCTCATCTACTCAGTTTTACATATGTCTGTTTTGCCTTCCCAGACAAACAAAACTTCTTCTACTTTCCTGTTCCCATTGTCTAGAGTGGGGCATACATCCTGCCCTTAATAAATGATTCTTGAACAATGGTATGTTTTTAAGTTGCTATATGCACAGCCAAGACACGTATTTTTTCTTTTGAGGTCTTGGTCCTTAGTAATACTCTAGCTTGATGGATTATGAAACTGAGGATCAATAATGCAGTACTAATAAACAGGAGGAGCAGAAAGAGGTAGGAGAGCCACAGCTTGCTTGGAAAATCATGGTATAATAGCAACTAACTCCAGTTATGATACTGACGAGCTGTAACACCCGAGCAATTTGCTTCCTCTTTAAGTCCTGCAGTTCCTCATTTAGGAACGAGGATAACCCCCTTCCTTATCTCACAGTGGGTTGTAAGCACAAAGCTAGTGAAATAATGCCTATGAAAATACTTCAAACAATGTGAAGTACACCACAAGTGAAGTGGTTGTTATGATGATTATGATTGAAATACTCTCAGTGTAATTATTCTCAGACTCTCAACATGTACTGAGAGACATCCAGGGTATTTCTAACAAGAATTTGGAACAATTCAAAGGTTATTTCTATCCATACCTTTCCCCATTCCTCCTTACTAATATCTACTATTTTTCTCATCTATTCCATCTCTAAAGAAGTGAAACCCACATGAAGCTGTTTGTTTTCTTGAATAACAACTGAACTATGTGCCAGCATAATGAAGTACAGTTGGTTCCCATTATTCAAGGTAGTTATGTTCTATAAATTCACTGCCAACACTGATTTAGTAAATAATGAACCATTCCTCTTAGGAGAAATTCGGGGTTAGGTTCCCAAGAGCCTCTGGTCACAACACCTTTGTCAACCAATCAACATGTAACTTTGTTTTATGTGTATTTTGTTAGACACCTTTTAAAATACATATTGTTGGTTCACTAATGTTAAATTCATAGCCAACAGCACTACAACCCATTCCTATATGCAGCTTACTTAAACTGGCACATTTTGTTTGTAAAGAGCATCACAGTCTTCTTGTGCTTAAAAATACTAGACAATACTTCAGCAGCATGCTTGGGGGCCATTTTAAATAGCAAAATCACTAATAAAAAGCACAACAATGCAAAAAAAAAACAAACAACAAAAAAAGGGAAATAAATAGACCATGAAAAGGATGCTTGTATGTGAGCAGAAACAAGAAGGCAGAATGTTGCCTTGTTTGACCTCAGCTGGGATTGTGCATGTTTAGGACTCTGTGTTTTTGCCACTCTGCACATGTGCACAAATGATCACAAAAGTGCTGCAAGTCCTCATTGTAGGATTACAAATAAATGTTAGTGAGTAGGTGGATTTGCAGATCATAAGGATTGACACCTATGGAGGGAAGAATTAGGACTGACTGGTGGAAATCCTAGGAGAGCAGTTTTCACGTCGCTTCAAAAAATTTGTTTACCTATACTAATTATAATTGTTCAGCAAGAGAACAGGCTTGCTAGTGATCCTCTATCATTGCACGTATTCTAGTAGAAGGGACCTGATTTAAGTGGCCTTGCGAAAAGTATTCAGGTCCTGAGAGAAGGCCACAAGCTATGAAGTGAGCAATGATTGCAGAAAGAGTAGAAAAAGCCAAATACAGTTACCATCACTATTGATCATTCTATAAAATCAATCTCCATTTTCTCATACCCCAAATGGAATTTCAATCAGGACAATATCTAGAGTTAAAAAAAAAAAAGCAGCTCTCTTTTAACTGGGAATGTATGCATAAATGTCCTTTATTCTTGTAAGCTGTCAGATGTTGGAAGCCACAAGCAGCACTTAGTAGATTATAGAACAGTGAAGAGGAAAATGCTAAGAGATAAGGAAAGGTCACTGAACTAGAAGAGTAAGTTCTTCAGTAAATCATCAGAACATAAAAGAAAGTTCTCTGGGAGGAAGTCACTTTCAGAAATGCATAACCAAAGCAGGAAGAGAGGATGCATCTTAGTGAAGGTTTGAAATACCCAGAGTGCTACATTAACAGGAAAATAATCTGTGCCCCTTTGTTTCCAAATAAAAAAGAAAATGACACTCCCTCCTTCAAAAAGTACTAGTTGTTTAATAACCAGACACTTCATTAAGGCCACACAGAAACATTTGATGCTTAGGTTTAAAATGTATTTCCAGATGCCAGGTTAGGGAGGAGAGGCCATACCACCTTTAAATATCTCCCTCCCACCCTCCAGTTCCTTCAAAGAGGCAAGGGGAATTCTAGAACATTCAGAGAGTTGACTTTTCGTTGTTGTTGTTTTTTAAAGCAGAGCCAAATAAAGTAGCAATAAATTCCTTTGTTTTTGTCTCAGTCTGCCTTCTCTTCTTGCATTGGATTTTGGATGTGCTCCTGCAGGACTCATTCCCATTTGCTTTTGCTAGGATTTTATTGATTCTGGAGCACTGGGGACTTGTCCCACATCCACTCATGGGGCTGGGCTGAGTTTCTGATTTCTCCCCTTCTTTTTCCACTCATATCTCTGTGAAGACAGCCAGCAGCCATGCAGAGTCTGTGAGGTTAAGGGCTTTTTGTTTTTAAATTTCATATATGGGGCCAGGCATGGTTGCTCATGCCTGTAATCCTAGCATTTTGGGAGGCCAAGGTGAGCAGATCACCTGAGGTCAGGAGTTCAAGACCAGCTAGGCCAACATGGTGAAATCCCATCTCTACTGAAAATACAAAAATTAACTGGGTGTAGTGGTTCTGTAGCTACTCGGAAGGCTGAGGCAGGAGAATCACTTGAACCTGGGAGGCAGAGATTGCAGTGAGCTGAGATAGTGCCACTGTACTCCAGCCTGGGCAACAGAGTGAGACTCTGTCTCAAAAAAAAAAAAAGTTTGTATGTGGGCAGTGCCTTTATTATCTATCCCAGAAGGATAGTCAAGCCTCTGCTAGCAGACACTCAGGACTGGTCCTCTCCAGCCCTCAACACCCTTTCCTAGTTTGGATGCTTCTGGGCTGTTTGGATCAGCTTCTATTCAACTCTTTGCCTTTAAATTCTGTTATTTTCTGGAGGTTGAGCTTTCTTTTTCTTGCTTTCAAGCCTAGACATGTATTAAGGGAAATACATATTTTTATATAGAATTTTGACATATTTAGAGTAGGAACTGGGATGGTTTCTTGCTCCTGCCCAATCTGCCATACTGAACAGAAGTCAGCAAACAGCACTCCTCAAAGCCAAATGGTTAATTCTGAAAAATTCAAACTTTAAAAAGTTGAAGAAATGGTTCAGTGACTACCCATATACCCTTCATCTAGATTCACCAGTGGTTAACATGTTGCCACATTTGTTTTGTCTCTCACTATGCTTATATTTTGCTGAACAATGTGAAATTTAGTGGTAGATATCACAGCACAGCTCAAAAATACTTCAGCACAAAATCTGCCAAGAATAAGGACATTCCCCTTCACAATCACAATACTGTTGTCACAAAAATTGATAATAATTCCATGTAATCTAATGCAGCCTATCTTCTGATGTCCCCCAAAGACCTTTTATAGCTTTTTAAAAAGGAACCTAGGATTCAATTAAAGTTCACACATTGCATTTAATCATTATGTCACTAATCTAAGTCTCTAAAACAATACTTGCATCTTTTTATGTTTTTCATAACACTTTTTTTTTTTAAATTCCTGTAGAATGTTCCACTTTCCAACATTGTTTGATTGGTTCCTCATGATGAGATTTTTTTTTCACTGATGTAAAATATATACATACAGATGTACATATATGTAAAAAATATATATATACATATATATGCATATACATATAGTAGAAAAATTACAATTTTAATCATTTTTAAGTTTATAGTTCACTAGTATTAAGTCCATTCACATTGTTGTGCAACCATCATCATTATCTATCTTCAGAAACTTTTTCTCATCAAATTAAAACTCTGCAATCATTAAACAATAACTCCTCAGTTCATCCTCCCCCATTCCCTGGTAATCCCCATTCTACTTTCTGTCTCTATGGTTTCTACTTCTAGGGAAACTGGTCCCATACTGGTCCCTAGAAGTAGAAACCACAGGGACAGAAAGTAGAATGGGGATTACCAGGGAATGGGGGAGGATGAACTGGGATTGTAAGTGGAATCATACAATATGTATATAAGTGAATTATACAATAATTGTCCTTCGTGTCTGGCTTATTTCTCATTGATGTCTTCAATGTTTATCTGATGCCATTCAATGATGACACTGATGTCTTCAATGTTCATGCACTTTAAAGTGTGCGTCAGAACTTTATTCTTATTAAAACTTAAGATTATTCCAGTGGATGGTTGTTTTCATCTTTTGGCTATTGTAAATAATGTTGTGATGAACAACGGTATACAAACCTTTGTTTGAGTCCCTGAAATTTAATTTTCAAGATTAAATTTCAGTTTGTTTTTTGTCAAAGTAGTGTAGTGCATAGGTAAGGTTGCATACTTCTTGTGGCATCAAAGTAACATTAGCTGGCATGTAATATCATTTTTTCTCTATTAATGATGTTAACTTTGACCACTTGGCTAAGGTGTGGCTGCCAAATCTCTTCTTTATGAAAATGCCTTTGTCTTTCTGTAATTAGTAAGTGATGTATGGGGTAATACTTTGAGATGGGTATGTATAATATTTTAAAAACTATTCACTCATTAATTTTAATATTTATTAATAATTCTTATCAGAATCAGTTATTAGATTGGTGGTTGCAAAATGGTTATTTCTCACATTCAACCATTCCTTTTACATTTCATAGGCAGTTTTCTATAGATAAGAGCTTTCATCTCTTTCTCTTTTTAGTATTAGTAGTGGATTTTTCTTTTATTTTTTATTTTTGACATCCTCGAGTACAAATGCTTTTATTTTTACAGGGTAGATTCTGAGAAATGAGATTGCAGGGCCAAAGGGTATGTGTATTTTAACTTTTTAATAGCTATTGTCAGATCACTTTCCAAAACAGTTGTAGTTATTCCTATTTCCATGGGCAAAGTATGCAAGTGCCTTTTCCCCCAGAATCCTTTCCTGCACCAAGGTGTCATTTTTTTCCCTCACTTTTAAGCAAATATATTGCATGAAATTATGTTGTTATTTCTTAAAATTTCATTTTTCTGGCTAACAGTCAAATTAATCATATTTCCATATGTTTATTGATCATTGTAATTCTTTTCTTCAAAACTATTAATATTCTTTGACTATTTTGCATTGAGATTTTAAAATCTTTTTCTCATTTTTATTTACACACATATATATATTATTGCATTTTAGGTTCTGAGGTACATGTAAAGAACATGCAGGATTGTTGCATAGGTACATACATGGCAATGTGGTTTGCTGCCTCCATCCCTGTCATCTATATTTGGCACATCTCCCCATGTTATCCCTTCCGAATTCCCTACCCCGCACTGTCCCTCCCTTAGTCCCCCCTACACACCTCAGTGTGTGATGCTCCACTCCCTGCATCCATATGTTCTCATTGTTCAACACCTGCCTATGAGTGAGAACATGGGGTGTTTGGTTTTCTGTTCTTGTGTCAGTTTGCTGAGAATGATGGTTTCTAGGTTCATCCATGTCCCTACAAAGGACACGAACTCATCATTTTTTATGGCTGCATAGTATTCCATCGTGTATATGTGCCACATTTTCCCTGTCCAGTCTAGCATTGAAGGGCATTTGGGTTGGTTCCAAGTCTTTGCTATTGTAAACAGTGCTGCAGTGAACATACCTGCACATGTGTCCTTAGAACCATTTATAATCCTTTGGATATATACCCAGTAATGGGATTGTTGGATCAAATGGAATTTCTATTTCTTGGTCCTTGAGGAATTGCCACAATGTTTTCCATAATGGTTGAACTAATTTATACTCCCACCAACAGTGTAGAAGTGTTCCTATTTCTCCACATCCTCTCCAGCATCTGTTGTCTCTGGATTTTTTAATGATCACCATTCTAACTGATGTGAGATGGTATTTCAATGAGGTTGTCATTTGTATTTCTCTAATGACCAGTGATGATAAGCATTTTTTTCATATATTTGTTGGCCTCATATATGTCTTCTGTTGAAAAGTGTCTGTTCATATCCTTTGCCCACATTTGAATGGGTTTGTTTGTTTTTTTCTTGTAAATCTGTTTTAGTTCTTTGTAGATTTTGGATTATAAGTCCTTCGGCAGATGGGTAGATTGCAAAAATTTTTTTCCATTTTCTTGGTTGGTGGTTCACCAATGAACCAATGGTGGTTGAATGATTGTTTCTTTTGCTGTGCAGAAGCTCTGGAGTTTAATTAGATCCCATTTGTCTATTTTGGCTTTTGTTGCCAATGCTTTTGGTGTTTTATTCATGAAGTCCTTGCCTATGCCTATGTAATGAATGGTTTTGCCTAGGTTTTCTTCTAAGGATTTTATGGTGTTAGGTCTTATGTTTAAGTCTTTAATCCATCTGGAGTTAATTTTAGTGTAAGGTATCAGGAATAGGTCCAGTTTCTGGTTTCTGCACATGGCTAGCCAGTTTTCCCAACACCATTTATTAAACAGGGAATCCTTTCCCCATTGCTTGTTTTTGTCCAGTTTGTCAAAGATGAGATGGTTGTAGATGTGTGGCATTGCCTCCGAGGCCTCTGTTCTGTTCCATTGGTCTGCATCTTTGTTTTGGTACCAGTACCATGCTGTTTTGATCACTGTAGGCTTGTAGTATAGTTTGAAGTCCAGTAGTGTGATGCCTCCTGCTTTTTTTTTTTTTTTTTTTTTGCTTAGAATTGACTTGGCTATGCAGGCTCTCTTTTGGTTCCATATGAAGTTTAAAGTTGTTTTTTTCCAGTTTTGTGAAGAAGGTTATTGGTAGCTTGATAGGGATAGTGTTAAATCTATAAATTACTTTGGGCAGTATGGCCATTTTCATGATATTGATTCTTCCTAACCATGAGCATGGAATGTTTCTCCATCTGTTGTGTCCTCTCTTATTTCATTGAGCAGTAGTTTGTAGTTCTCCTTGAAGAGGTCCTTTACATCCTTTGTTAGTTGTATTCCTAGGTATTTTATTCTCTTCGTAGCAATTGTGAATGGCAGTTCGTTCTTGATTTGGCTCTCTTTAAGTCTGTTATTGGTGTATAGGAATGTTTGTGATTTTTGCACATTGATTTTGTATCCTGAGACTTTGCTGAAGTTGCTTATCAGTTTCAGGAGATTTTGGGCAGAGACAACAGGGTCTTCTAAATATACAATCATGTCATCTGCAAATAGAGACAATTTGACTTCCTCCTTTCCTATTT
>PVKP010030644.1:0-27774 GCA_004027715.1 Plecturocebus donacophilus
CTTACCACCCCATATCCACAAAACATATATATTTTTTCAATATTATATCTATTCTAAAAGTGATCACATAAAAGGAAAAAATCACTTTTTAGTAATTGCATAAGCATTTTACAGATTTAAATGAAATCCTGAGCAATAGCACAAGATTCTCTCTCTCTCTCCCCTTCTCTTTCTCTTTTTTTCTCTAAAAAAAAAAAAAAAAAAAAAATACTTAAGCATTACTTGGGTTGCAAGGGCTTCCCAAGGTATGAACGACCAAGCAGATTTTACTCTACATTTCTAGAAATAAAATTATCTGTTTTTTCAAGCAATTAAGGAGTGATGTTTAGTTTCTATGTTAAAGGGTTTGCAACATTTCTGAATATTCCTGTATTCTTATGATTCTTTGATCTTGTAAGATCTGTTATATATATTAGCCTTATTGTAAGGAGAGATGTATGTGAAATTACAGATTTTGATGAGCTAAATTCCCCCACTCCCAACTACATTATAATGTACATATTATGTTACAGTTAATGTTCAACATACCCTCAGATACCATTTTGGGAATCAATGGCTTAGGTGACACAAAAGCATTGCCACATGTAAGGAACGAAAAAGACAACATTAACATTAACATTACATTTTTATTTTCAAGGAAGTCAAATTTGAAGAGCAATTACAAAGTGGACAAGAACGTGACAATAAAAACACTTGAAGGTTACATTTCAAATAACATACTATAAATTTTAAAGAAAAAAATGTCATTAAGAGCATTAGTTTTGTTAAATACTTTACCCATATTAAATTTAACATAGTTACATTGAACAAGGGAAGATTCATAAATTGGGCAGTGCTCAGAACCAGGAGCAGTTCAGAGAGCTAGTCACTGCTGGATGCTGTGTTTGCAGTGCTTGTGTCCTTCAGTGTCCCTCCTGGAGGTTATCCTTAAAGTCTCATAGAGAAGACAAACATTAAATGCACAAATATTTATGTGATTATAAACTATAAGAAGTTTGTAAAAAAAAAAAAAAGCCTCAGCTTGAAGGTCAAGGAAGACTTCTCTGAGGAAGTAACATCTAACCTGGAACTTCAGATGGGATTTCCAATTCACAATAACTAATGGATGGGTATGTGGGACACTGAACTAGAACAAAAGACAAATGTGGACTAGTTAAGGTTTAAGTAGGATTTAAATCTATCGTTTGTTTTATTTCTGCTTTAGATCTACATCAGTGTTAAGTTGCTACATAAAAACATAAAAATAGGGATAAATTTGTGATTTGGTGTCTCCTTTTACAAAGAGAATGAAAGACATATGATGATTTTTGTAAGAAGAGCTACATATTAAAATAATAGAGTTCAACTCTTTTCTTTATTACCTTTAATAGTGTAGAAGATTAAAAAAATTAGTCTGTTGATGGGAAAGAATGACATTTAACACATTTAAAACTATGCATCCTAGGCTGGGCACAGTGGCTCACGCCTGTAATCCCAGCACTTTGGGAGGCCGAGGTGGGCGGACCACAGGGTCAGCGGATCAGGAGGTCAGCAGTTTGAGACAACCCAGGTCAACGTAGTGAAATCCCATCTCTACTAAAAATACAAAAATTAGGTGAGTGTGGTGGTCAGCACCTGTAGTCCCAGCTACTTAGGGGGCTGATGCAGGAAAATAACTTGAACCTGGGAGGTTCACGTTGTAGTGAGCCAAGACCTTGCCACTGCATTCCAGGCTGGGTGACAGAGTAAGACTCTGTCTCAAAAAAAAAAAAAGTCCTAAAACTATGCATCCTAAATAAGAATTTAACAATTTAATTTTTGCCATGTGTGAGCCTGTTGATTGGACAGTATTATATTGTATTCTGTTAAAACCTTGTTATACTTCATGTCATTTTTAAATAATAAAAACACAATTTTCTCAAAATTTTAATCAACAGTTCTAAATCTTTTTCACTTTTTTTCTTATCAACCAGACTTTTTTTTTCAATTAAGTCATTTTTTGTAACCTTTAGTCAAATAAACTCCATAAAATTTTTAGGATTGGAAAAATTGAGAATGATTTTTCCGCATTCACATAATAGATGAGATGCGAAGTGGGTTACAGGGTATGTGGATTCTCAGAGGATACTTTAAAATAGCATGTGAATGTGCATTTTCAAGTAGCAAACTAATTTCAAGATGATCAATAGTGATTCTTTTTAAAATCCACTCAGGCAGGTTTCAGGAAGGCATTGTTATATATTAGAGGCAAAAAAATCAGAACTAAACAAAAATGTGACCCAATTTTGGTCCTTTTTTTTTTTGTACATCTAAAAACACACAGAGGAAAATGGAACTGAAATGAACTTTGTGGTTTGTGAACCCTTTAAAAACTGCGGGAAGCAAATGAATCTCATATGACTTGAATACTTAGAGATGATGTATGTGAAGATATGTGTAATGGAAGACATCTGTTTACATTCCAAAGTAAAGATCAGCTCCCCACATTCTCCCTCTCTCTCCCTATCTCTCTCTAAATGTGTGTATTCTCTTTCACTCAGCAAGATTAGTAGCAAGAATTATATGCAAGTAAAAAAACATGTCTGAGGTTTTGAATGACCCAATTTCTTAAACCTTTTTTCATTTATTTTATTATTATCATCATTATTATTTACTTTCTGACCTCAATACAGCAGAGGCTCTGATGGGAAAAGATTTTGTGGGCAGGCAGCAGGTGGGAGGTCGAATCTGGAATACTTTAATAAATGAGACTCCTTCCTTCAGAAGAGTATAAAATGAAACATTTTATAAGGGGAAGGGAAGCTGAATTGACTTAACCATTCTGATGTACAGGTTTATTAGAAAAGATTTAAAAGATCATAGCGCTTCCACAAATGAAATATTTCAACAATGTAGCACCATCCAGCTGCCCTGTTTGGAGATAATTCTCATGGATTTCTTCTGTTTGGCACAGTTCAGTTTTTGAGCAAAGAGCATATTTAAATGGCCTTTACCTTGAGACATTTGCTTACATTCCAGAGTAAAAATAAGCTCTCTTTGCCACCTCTCTTTATCTGGAAGGGAGAATGAGCAGACACGCCAGCAGCCTATTCCAGCTAGGGTCTCCTCATTTTGGATTCCTCTCCTATGGGTGATATATATTGCACGCACAGGTAAACGTCTAGCCCTCCTCATGTTACCCTGTGGAAATGGAAGGTGCATCTCTGGTTGTTGCTTTTTCCTGTCTTTCTGTATTAGAGGCCTAGTGTCTTACCTCACTGCATGTATATGAAATAGTAGCAAACTCATTAGCTTCCAAGTAGGATAAAATCTAAGGCCCTTCATGCTTTCTGAGTTAAACTACACAAGGAAAGGCAAACCCAGATATCTGTGGGAACCAGGCCTGGGACATTAATTGAAAGAAGTAGGTGATATGGTTTGGCTCTGTGTCCCCACCCAAATCTCATGTTGATTTATAATTCCCAGTGTTGGCAGAGGGACCTGGTGTGAGTTGATTGGATACCTGGGGGATGATTTCTCCTTGCTGTTCTCATGATAATGAGTTCTCATGAGATCTGGTTGTTTAAAAGTGTGTAGCACTTTCCCCCTTCCCTCTTCATTCTCTTCCTCCTGCTCCAGCCACGTGGGAAATGCTGACTTCCCTTTGCCTTCTGCCATGATTGTAAGTCTTTTGAGGCCTCCCAAGCCATGCTTCTTATACAGCCTGTGGAACTGTGAATCAATGAAACCTTCTTTCTTTCTTTTCTCTTTTGTTTCTTTCTTTCCTTTTCTTTCTTTCACTCTTGTTTCCCAAGCTGGAGAGCAATGGCTCAATCTTGGCTCATTGCAACCTCTGCCTCATGGCTTTGAGTGATTTTCCTGCCTCAGCTTTTCAAGTAGCTGGGATTACAGGTGCACCACCAGTCCCGGCTAATTTTTTGTATTTTTAGTAGAAACAGGGTTTCACCATGTTGGCCAAGCTTGTCTCAAACCCTTACCTTGGTGATCTGCCTGCCTCAGCCTCCCAAAGTGCTGGGATTACAGGTGTGAGCCACTGTGCCTGGCTGAAACCACTTTTCTTTACAGATTACTCAGTCTGATGCAATTCTTTATAGCAATGTAAGAAGGAACTAATATAGTAGGTGAGGTTTAAAATAATGGCAACTGACAACCTTGTTGTGGGTACATAATAGGCAGTACCAGTGTCTGCAACAGCTGAAGAGCAATGTGTCCTTGTGAGATATCCTATCTCACAATATCTCACAAAAGCAGTATCTCACAGGGTGACATTGCTCTTCAGTTGTTGCAGACACTGGTACTCAAGGGCACTGATGGAGTTAAACTAAACTCTTATGGACTGGGTCCAGCCCAAGGGTCACCACTTATTCTTCTCTATGATAAATGGTGAGATATTAAAGGATAGAGATGAGTTTATTTCTTCCTGGTAACCATGGAAACACTTGGCACAATGCCTAAGTAGGCACTCATTTTTCTTTTCTGAATCAAAGATTCTCAGCAAGCTATAAGCCAGACATTAGCTAAGAAGAAATAAAATGTAAAGCCAAAAGATCAACATAAATTTTGCCATGAGTTTTTCCCAAAATAAGAACACAGTTAGATTTGGTAGACATCATATTTTTTTAATTTTAGTAATCCTCTTATAGTTGTTGACTACCTATTCCAGCATTTTATTTTTTCTTTACTATTATCACAATGTTATTTTTATTATCCATTTCAGTGCCCAATTTCTTACACAGTTTTAATATGGCACTTACGGCCCTTGTTTCATGATAAATTGTTTTCATATGTCTACTATAATAATTGAAAAACTCCAATTATTCTGCAGTTTTGTGTAAGTGATAGAGTCAGCCACAGAGGGAGATACATAAAATTTGTCAGGCCGAATCTGAGTTTTATTTCATGGAGATTGGTTTCAGGGTTATGTAAACAATTGTAAAGATGATTTTAAAACCCTTTTATATTGTATCCAGCCAATATTTCCCTAAGTACTGGCCTAAAATGTTTTCAATTCCAAGCTGATTTTCTAAAAGCTCCCAAGAATTGTAGGTCATGTGGTAAAATATTAGATAGTTGTTTGAATGTGTTTAGAAGAGTTTAACTACTTAACACTTGTTAAAATGGGCTACAAGAGAGATTCATATAATGCCTTTCATTCTGTTTGTGCATTTTTAATTATTGGAAAATCCAATGAAAAATAAGTGGATATCCTTAAGAAGTATAAGACAGAGCATAAATATTTGTCCTCTAGGAAATTATAAATGGATAGCAAGAGAAGATTGTTCTTAGTTCTGAATTGAAAAATAGATTGTTTGGAATAGTCTCAGAAAAACGCTTTTCCTAAATATTCAAAAGAGACTGAGACTGCAGTTGTCCATACAGATAAACAAATTTCAGTGTCTCAAATTGTAACTATTATTCATTAATTCTCAAGAATGCTAACATTTAGGAATTAGCAAATTGAAGATAGTTTGGTAAAAATTATTATTAAATTGAGTATTAGAGCAATATCCAACTGTCTTCTATTTTCACTTGTTTCTATTTCTTCCCATTGATTTTGACTGCAGATAAAAGCAATATTAAAATACTTCTCATGCAATATGAAGTAAATGCCAAAAGAAAAATGCCTTGTGTAAATCACATTCTCTCACAAGTTCTGCTAACCTGCTATGGCCCTCTCTGGGTTACAGAATTTTTCTGAAATTTTCATAGTCAACTCTTCAATTTGTGACTATATACAGACAAGTGTTGGAACAGTTGAGTCCAAACACCAGAATAGAGCTATGAATGTGTATATATCCCTAAAGTTGGTTTACAGCTATTTATATGTACAGTAACCTCACTCTCTATGAACTGGGATGTTAATATCAATTTTCTATTCTTTCTCATTAATAAGGTAATGATAATCATGAGCAGTGTGGCCAAGTCAATAGTATTTAGTTTTATTCTAGTTTTTTCCTTCTCTTGCTGTATCTTCTGAGATTTTGTTAGCATGATCTGTGTTGTATTGCAGTGGGATTTACATGTATTGGCGTAGGATATTTGTTAGTGATTAATTTATATTTATGCCACTTCCCCATTGTTCACCCAATTCTATTGTTAAAAATAAAACAGAATACATTTTCCTGTAGTGTTGTCTTTCAAATTCTATCTGCTGATTTATGTTTGTTGAAAACAACTGCATGATTTTGTACTAAACATTCTTTAACATTTCTGTTTTCTCTGCCTGTAATGTCTTTCACTCATGATGGTGGTGGGAAAAAGGATGCATTTTATGTCTGGAGAGACTCTTTGTGAAACAGCAGGATACTTCTTATATAACATCATTAAGTGTTGTTCAAACAATGTCAGGTGGTCTGTATTTGCCCACTAGTTCTATGAAGAAACATTTTCCAAATTACTTAATTTCCTTAGTGACAAGGGAGAAAATCCTGGTAGACCTCAAGAAAGAGTAGAAAGTTGGGGAAAGGTGTTAAGAGGTTTGAGGTCAGCAATTTGACCTTTTAAAACTTTATTATTCAAGGATAATGTCAACAAATAATGTATGTGATAACTTTTAATGAAGGATAGAGCTTGAAAAGTAAAACTTCAACTCCCACATATAATATTTTTGAGGAAAATGAAGTGAAAACATATGTTCATATAATGGAAAAACTTAATGTGTTTTTCTAAGCTTGAGTTTGCGAGAAGTTCTTTATTATTAAATTATGGTGAGATTGCTAGTAAGCATGCAGCACATTTGCAAAAGTATTAAAATAATTCATCAAGATTAATTCTGTTACAGTAAATCTTAGCTGTAATCACAATCTACCCTATACTACAGTGGTTTGTCTATATGTGGTATTTCATATTTTACTAAAGTTTTGGTGGAACTGCAGCTCCTGTAGCAACACAAATGTCATCTGATTTCACTTTGATTAATGTGGCCCTGAAGGAGATCTATTCACGATTAGCCAATTTCATAAAGTGTTACAGAATCAGCGTCATATGAGAAATGTTCTAAAGCCCTTAAAAATGTATGTCCTTGCAAATAGTTCTGATAGCAAATTGGGTTTCTAGGGGAATGAGGGGTTTTAACTTGGGAAATAGGTAACCTAGGGGGATCAGGGGACAATTATTTGCCTTCAGATACTTAAAGGACCAGAAGAAAACAATGCCAATCTAGAACTAATGGTTGAAAGTTATAGAGCAGTGGATATCAATCTAATATATTGAAATTTCAAAAATGGAAACTCATCAAAAACACAGTGAGCTCCATGGATCTAATGGGCTCAATGAAGTATGGAGACTCTTGTTACTAGAAGTATTCAAGGCGAGATGATCACTTATGGAGACTACTGCAAAGTATTTTTTTTAATGACACAGAAGAGTGTTATATTTGGGTAAATTCTAAATTCCTCTTTAATCATTTAATAACTAAATTTACTTTGCCACATAAAGAAATTTCTTTTTTTTTTTTTTTTTTAGATATTGGTGGAGGCTTCAGTGGGAGATGGCTTCACTGGAGATATTGCAATTGATGATCTGTCATTCATGGACTGTACCCTCTACCCTGGTAAGAGAGAACATTTCAATTTGGGGTTATTTCTGAATTATTGGAAAACTTCCAAGGAAATCAATATTTCATTTTTACAAAATTTCCAACATGACCTTGCCTTTATTCTTTTTCTCAAATTGATTAACTCTGGAAAAGATTTTTTTTTTAAAGATCTTTGCTAGTAATTAAAGTGTCAACATCGTCAAGATATTTGAATCACTTATTTCTGTGTCTTATAACATGCAAAATACTAGAAAGTCATGTCTGAAGTTAAAATGTTATTCCATTATATTTAAGGAGTTAAAATAACCAAAACCATTTGCCTTACAATTACATTGTATTGGATACTTGATTAACTTCTCAGTTATCTTCAGTGGTATTTTACTCTCAGGAAACACTTAAAGTATTTCTAAGGATTGTTGTCAACCATTTCTTCACTATATTATAGGTTTATGTCTATTAAAATGACATAAATGACATTTTTTCCACATTTATGCATCCATTTTCAAACTTTTCCCCTGAACTCCAAACTTACATACTAATTACCTACTCATTGGCTCAACCTGGAAGTCTAGTAGGCATCTTAAAGATAATGCTAGAAAATATCCTAAAATGAACACAACCCAGGCCTTGAATAGTGTTATTAGGAGAAACCCATTCTGGGAAGTACATAGTGATCTAGGAAGACGATATTAAACTAAAGAGTTTGACACTCAGACTGAGAGCTCTTAAAGTGCATGACAAGAGGGAACATGATCTCCTCCCTGGGATGATCACAGGTTGGGACCCAACAACATTCTCAATTGCTGAAAACTTAACCTCCATCCCTGCTCCATCATCTTAGTCTCAATTGCTGAGCACAGCACCAACTTTATCGTTGGCAGAATCGGAGGATGAGGTTGATTCCGATCTTTTCAGTTGTAGCTATGTGATGCAGCTCTGATCCTTCTCTCCACTCATAGAACTCTGGAGACAGCCAAATCCCTCTCTTGAAGGCCAGCAAAATGAGAGGCAGAATTGAACAAATTTACCCTTACCTCTCAATGTCTAAAAGTGAATTCCTGATTGTATGTTGCCCCTCAATTCTGTCATTCCTGCACACCTTCCTATCTGAGCAAATGACAGTTTATGTCTAGCTGCTTATTCCATATTAATACATTTGGTTTATATTAAAAAATCTGGTTTAGAACTCACTTCTTATTGCCCTCACCACTTTCCACTTGGTCTAAGCAGCCAGTGTCTATGCACGAATTATTGTAATTGCTTTTTAAATGATCTCTCTGCTCCTACCCTTGAGCACTATGTTCTGAAAACTTCTGAAAATGGCAGCCCACATATTCCTGGTCTAACCTAGATGAGATTGTGTCATGCTTTTGTCAGAATCTTCCTGTGAATTTCTATCTCATTTAGGGCAAAACTCAAACTAACGGTAGCTTCCAAGGAATAAATGACTGACCCTTCTACCTCTTGAATTCACCTTTCACCAGTGTGTATCTCACTTACTTTTCCCTGCTGCAATGGCCTCTGAGCTAATACTTGAGCACTTCAGCCAATTCATGGTGTATTCATCCATTCTCACACTGCTGATAAAGACATACCCAAGACTGAGTAATTTATATAGGAAAGTGGTTTAATTGACTCACAGTTCCACATGGCTGGGAAGGCCTCACAATCATGGTGGAAGGTGAAGGAGGAGCAAAGTCACATCTTACATGGTGGCAGGCAATGAGAGTGGGTTCAGGGGAACTCCCCTTTTGTTTTTCTTTTTCTTTTTTCTTTTTTTTTTTTGAGGAGGAGTTTTGCTCTTGTTGCCCAGGCTGGAGTGCAATGGTACAATCTTGGACCACTGCAACCTCTGCCTCCCAAGTGATTCTCCTGTCTCAGCTTCCCAAGTAGCTGGGTTTACAGGTAACTGCCACCACACCTGGCTAATTTTTGTATTTTTAGTACAGATGGGGCTTTACCATGTTGGCCAGGCTGGTTGTGAACTCCTGACCTCAGGTGATCCACACGTATTGGCCTCCCAAAGTACTGGGATTACAGCTTTGAGCCACCACACCTGGCCAGAACTCTCCTTTATAAAACCATCATATATTGTAAGACTTACTCCCTTTCACAAGAATAGTATGGGAAAGATCCATCCCCATGATTCAAGTACCTCTCAGTGGGTCACTCCCATGACATGTGAGGATTTTGGGAGCTCTAATTCAAGATGAGATTGAGTAGGGTCACAGCCAAACCAGTCATAAGGTGAGGGCTTTTCCAACTGCTTTTCCCTGTTCCTGGAACAGGTTTCCCACAGATGTCTATCTGATTCCCTCCTTTACTTCCTTCTGGTCTCTGCCAGAGTTTCTTCATGGAAGCCTTCTCTGAACACAACACATGCATAGCTTCTTTCTTGTCTGGCATTTTCTATTTCCATTTCTGGTGTTATTTTTCTCCACAGCACCTATCACCCTCTTAAATTTCTGTTTTCCTCCATAATGATGTTAGTTGCATGAGAGCAGGTATGTCACCTGTTCACTGTTTCATCTCTAACACCTAAAACAGTATCTGACACATACTAGTACTCAATAAATATTTGTTGGATGGATAAGTAGATAGAGGGATGTCAATATTTTAGGTGTTTTATATATTCTTGTTATATATTTTAGTTTAGTTTTAATATTGCTAAAATATTAAGTATTTCTATGTGCCAAATACTATATAATATGTCAGTCAGCTTTTGTTGAAAGCCAAGTCTCAGTAGCTTATGACTACAGACCCATTTATTTCTTGCTCTCAAGTGTGTGGGTTGGCATGGAACAATAAGAGCAAAGAGACAGACAGACAGATAGACAGATCTTATTCATAGGTCTGTGTAAAAAGCATACGTAAAATTTCAATTCGGACATGGTATACATCTCACTGTGTTTTTTCATGTTCATTATCCATTGATCAGAACCTAAGAATGGGGCATAGACGTATTTTCCACCTATAGGGAGCTGGGCAAGGGTAGGGAAGATGGAAAATCTTTACAAGAAAGAAAGGTGTTATGTAGACACAATATTACAACTGGTCACTCATGCATGTTTTATCTTACTTAATCTTATAATGTTATAAGAGTCTAGAAGAGTGCCTGGTCCATCATAGGTGAAGAGATGTTGTATGTGGAGCAGGATTAATGCCTTTATTATCGCAGTTTTATGGAGGAAATTGAAAGGGAGATTAACCTGCTCACGACTACCTAGCTGTAAAGTGGCAGAACACAGTGACTACTTCTTGGGACCGTAATGTTCACCACTAGTATTATACTACTCATCAAACACACTAAACCTGCAAGGAAGAGGCTGCAATTTCCAATTTATAGATGTGAAAAATTAAAGAGCATAAGCAGCCTGGATGAGAATACAAAATTAAGGATTGAATTGTGATTTTACCTAAGCTGGTCTGATTTCAGTGGCCAGGGCTTTCCCCACATTGCTCCCAAATCTGAGATGAGAGAGAAACACTGTGACCTCAGAGGCAGAAGAGAACAAAAAAGAACATGGAGAAGAAACACAAAACCATTGAAACTGTTGCTGCCCTAAATCCATTCTGTGGCTTATAGTTCCAAAGGGAGGTAGAACAGCTGCTAGAGGCATAGGCAGAGATGTGAAATATCAGTTACAGAGTGCTAGTCCCAATTTTCTGTTTCAAATTTTTGAAGAAAAATATAAAACTTTACCAACTGTTTGAGCTGTGTGTTTTTTTATTGCATTGGCTTCATAACAAAAGAAACTATGGGTCAAAGCCACAAGGCCTGTTGAATCCGTAGGTTTCATAAAGGACTTTGATGTAATCTTGCCATAAGATGAAACAAAAATAAAAATTGGTCTCTTCATAAAAATTTACTCTTGATGCTTTCCAGTCATTTTTTTTTTCATGGCATCATGCCCCTGGATATACACCCAGAACTGGGATTGCTGGATCATACAGATAGTTAATTTTTAATTTTTAAAGAAACCTCTATGCTATTTTTCATAAGGGTTGTATCAATTTACATTCCTACCAGTAGTGTCTAAGAGTTCCCTTTTCTCTACATCCTTACCGACACTTGCTATCTTACAACTTTTGTTATTAGTTATCCTAACAGATGAGAAGTAATATATCATCATAGTTTTGATTTGCATTTTCCTGATCATTGATAGTGAGTGATTTTTCATATACCTGTTGTCTGTGTCTTCTTTGGAAAAAAGATGTCTGTTCAGGTATTTTGACCCTCTTAAAACTGGATTCTTTGTTGTTGTTTTTTCTTTTTGCTATTGAGTTGTATGAGTTTTTTAGGTAGTTTGGATATTAACTCCTTATCAGTTATATAGTTTAGAAATATTTTCTTTCATTGTGATTTTTGTACATAATGTACAAAAATTTACTAATTTCATTTTGCTTTGCATGTGGATATCCAGTTCTTTAACATCACTTATTGAAGAGATTATATTTTCCCATTGTATATTCTTGTCACTTTTCTTGTAGATTACTTGACTATATGTGTATGGGTTTATTTCTGTGCTTTCTATTATGCTCCAGTGATCTATGTTTCTGTTTTTATACAAATACCATGCTTGATTACTACAGTATTGTAATATAATTTGAAATCAGGAAGTGTGGTGCCATCAGCTTTTTTCTTCTTGTTCAAAATTGCCTAGCTATTTGGAATCTTTTGTAGTTCTGTGTGAATTCTTAGGATAGTTTTTTTGTATTTCTGTGAAAAATGCTGTAAGAATTTTCATAAGGATTGCATTAAATTCGACTGCAAGACAGATGTAGATTGCTTTTAGTAGCATGGACATTTTGACAATATTGATACTTTCGATACATAAAAATGGGATATATTTTCATTTATTTGGATATTTTCCAATTCATTTTATCAATATTTTATAGTTTTTAGTGTACAGATGTTTTATCATTTTGGTTAAATTTATTCCTAAGTAATTTTTTTTCTTTTTGGTCCTATTATAAATGAAATACTATTCTTAATTGTTTTTAGATAGCTTGTTTTGGTGTATTGAAACACAACTGATTTTTGTGTTTCATAATGTGTTTATCTCATTTCTTATTTGACCAGTATTTTGGTGGAGATGTTAGGGTTGTCTACAGGTAGGATGATATCATCTGCAAACAGGAATCATTTTACTCTTTTCTTTCCAGTATAGGTGCCTTTTATTTAATTGTCTTGTGTAATTGCTCTAGCTAAGACTTCCAGTTTTATGTTGGATAGAATTGGGAAGAGGAGGTGTCTTTTTCTTATTCCTGATCTTAGAGGAAAATCTTTTAGCTTTTTACCATTAGGTGTGATGTTAACTTTGGGCTTATATAGGGGTTTGCTTTTACCCACATCCTCCCAACACTTACTAAAAGCTTTAAGGCTGCTACTGTATTGAGGAGCATTTCTTCTATTCCTAATTTGTTTGGAGTTTTTATTGTGAAAGTATGTCAATACTGTTAAATGTTTTGTCTACATTTGTTGACATGATCAGAAGATTTTAAGCCTTCATTCTGTTAATGTTATGTATCACAGTTATTAATTTACATATGTTGAGCCATCTTTATGTCCCAGGGATAAATTCCACTTGGTTGTGATATATGATCATTTTATGCTGTTGTTGAATTCAGCTTGCAAGGATTTTGTTGAGAATTTTTGCATCTATATTCATCGGACATGTTAGCCTGTAATTTTTTTTCTTCGTAGTCTTTTCTGGTTTGGTATCAGGATGATCTTAAAAAATAATTTTGAAAGTGTTCATTCCTCTTCAGTTTTTGGAAGAGTCTGTTAAGGATAGGTATGAATCCTTTAAATGTTTAGTAGAATTTAGTACTGAATCCCTCAGGCCCTTGCCTTTTCTTTGGTGGGAGATTTTTGATTAATGATTCAATCTCATTACTCATAATTTGCCTGTTTAGATTTTTTATTTCTTCTTGATTCCATCTTGGTAGGTCATATGTTTCTAGGAATTAATCAGTTTCTTTAATGTTATTCAATTTCTTGGGGTATAGTTCTTCATAGCAGTCTCGTATGATCCTTTGTATTTCTGTGGCATCAGTTGTAATGTCTCTTCCTTTCCGATTTTATTTGATTCTTCTGCTGTTCTTATTATATCTAAAGGTTTATTTTACCTTTTCAAAAAATTATGTTTCATTGATCTTTTAGTTTTTCTTTACTGTAATTATTTCTGCTCTGATCTTTATTATTTCCTTCTTTCTACTAACTTAGTGCTTAGTTTTCCTTCTTTCTACTAACTTGGTGCTGAAAAAAAGCAAGTTCTTTTTCAGGTTCCTTGAGGTATAAAGATAGGGTGTTTATTTGGGATTTTTTATTTAATATTTTTTTATTTCTGAAGTATTTCTATAAATTTTCCTCTTAGAACTGCTATTGCTGTATGCTATAAGTTTTGGTATGTTATGTTTCCATTTTCATTTATCTCAGATTTTTTATTTCATTTTTATTTCTTCTTTTATCTGTTGATTTTTAAGTAGTGTGTTGTTTTAATTGCCATGTTTGTGAATTTTTCAACTTTTCTCCTATTGTTGATTTCCAGTTTCATTCCGTTGTGATTAGTAAAGATGCTGGATATGATTTCAAGCTTCCTAAATTTGTTAATGCTTGTTTTGTGGCCTAACATATTATCTATCCTGGAGAATGGTCCATATGCACTTGAGAATGTGTATTCTGCTGTTGAATATAATGTTCTGTATATGTTTGCTAGCCTCATTTGTTCTAAAGTATCATTTAAGTTCAATGTTTCTTAATTGATTTTCTGTCTGTATGATCTATCCATTGTTGGAAGTGGGATATTGGAGTCCTTTATTATTACTGTTTTGTTGTCTCTTTCTCCCTTTAGATTAATTAATATCTGCTATGTATTTGGGTTCTCTCATGTTGAATACATACATATTTACAATTATTATATCCTCTTGATTAATTGACTATATATATTTATATAATAAATGTTTTGTCTCTTTTTGCTATTTTTGACTTAAAATATATTTTGTCTCATGTAAATCTAGCTTCCTGAGCTCTTTTTTGGTTTGCATTTGCATGGAATGTGTTTTTCATTCTTTCACTTTCATTCTATCTGTATTTTTAAAGTTGAAGTGAGAGTCTTGTAGGCAGTATATTGTTAGATTTTTTTTGTTTGGATCCATTAAGAGAGTCTATGTCTTTTCATTGGCGAATGTAATCCACTTACATTTAAAGTAATTATTAATGGATAAGGACTTACAATAGCCATTTAAAAAAATATTTCTAGCTGTTTCATTGATCTTTTGTTTCTTTCTTTCTCTCTTGGTACCTTCCATTGTGTTTTGATTATTTTCTGTAGCGGTATACTTTGATTGCTTTCTCTTTACCTTTTGTTTATTTACTACAGGGTTTTGCTATGTGTTTAACATAAGGCTTACAAAAACTAGCTTATAGTTACAACAGTTCATTTTAAGCTAATAAAATCTTAATTTTAAATTAATTTAAGTTTTAAATTAACTTAAATCGAAGTCCAATTTAATTCCATACAGAAACCCTACACATTCTCCCACCCCAACATTTATGTTTTTGATTTCACAGTTTACATCTTTTTATATTTATAAAATTTAATATTTATACTAAATTCAGAAGGCAGAATACACACTAGTACTATAAAGATAACAGTAAATCACTTATAACTCTAAAGATAAATGTTATTAAAAATAACTATAGAATCAGTAATTTGTTAAAAGATATGCAATGTATAAAGAAATTCTCAATTTTAATCTAATCCATTAGGCAAGATAAATTACATTTCCAGGGATAGTAGGAACTTAGCCACGTAATACATTTCTTTGGTTCTTTACGTAACTGTACAATGATGTTGTCTGTTGCCTGAGGAGACTATGGTAAGGAATGATGACAAAGTTAAAGAGATTTCCTTTTACCTTGAATCAGATCTTCAGATTAGATTAGGAATTCCTCCCAGACATTCGTTTTACATATGCATTTCATTTTTTCATTTTTTGTTTTATCTTTAAGTCATTTAGTGTTCTTTGTTTAAAGAGACTTTAAATATATAATTGCTACCAACTTTAGCCTTATTCTAAGCAATTATAGGTCAACAAAACCCTATAAGCTTTGCAATGAGCTGAATATTTGCCCCACCCCACAATTCATATACTGAAACCTTAATCCCCAATGAAATGGTATTTGGAAGTGGGGCATTTGAGAGGTAATTTGGATTAGATTAGGTCATGAGGATGGTGTTCTCATGATGGGATTAGTGTTCCTGCAAAAAGAAGAAGAGACAGGAGAACTCTGTCTCTCCCTCTCTCTCTGTCTCTTGCTCTTTCTGTATACTGCATAGTCATTTCTAGCATCACCTGAGTTGAGAATGTGATACTTTACAAAATGCTCTTCCAAGTCTTTGCAAGGCTAAATGAGTTGACCTCATGTCCCTTAGAGGAAAGTGTAAAGAATGTGTGAGGACCAGAGAGCCTGTCAAGGATCTTACATTTTTGTCATGCCTCAGTCACACATGAAGTATTGGCCTGATCATGTTTCTGGGTTTTGTTTTACTTCCACATCACAGAATCTATGAAATCAGCTTCACCTCCATCTTCCTAGTTACAACCACCAGCAATTGCAGAGTTCAGCTCCAGAGGGAGAAACGTTTTTCTAAATTAGCTCTCTTCTCTTTAATGCAAGACATTGGACTTACTTGGTGTATCAAATTTCCTCATTCTGATGGTGGAGTAATAAATAAAGAAGTAATGAGAATAGGATTAAGAATTATAGACTCTTAATTTTTCTTTCCTTTTTTTTATTGCTTAGGGTAGTTGTCCTTTTACTTGTCACTCTCTGAAACCATTTTGAGATAAAATGAATTGTTTCTACTTTTCCTCATATGAACTAATCTTTCTCTTTTCCAAGTCATCCAACTCATGTCCAGGATTTCTCTCTAAGGATTATTTTTTAGTTAAGTCGAAATCAGCACTATAGATGCAGTTCAGACTGCTGTTTTTGCTGAGTGCAGTGGCTCATGCCTGTAATCCCAGCACTTTGGGAAACCAAGGTGAGTGGATCACTTGGGGTCAAGAGTTCAAAACCAGCCAGGCCAATGTTGTGAAACCCTGTCTCTGCCAAAAATACAAAAAATTAGATGGGCATGGTTGTGGGTGCTTGTAATCCCCCAGCTACTCAGGAGGCTGAGGCATGAGAATCTCTTGAACCGGGAGGCAGAAGTTGCAGTGAGCTGAGACCCTGCCACACTGTTCTCCAGCCTGGGTGACAGTGAGACTCTGACACACACACACACACACACACACACACACACACACACACAGAGAGAGAGAGAGAGAGAGAGAGAGAGAGAGAGAGAGAGAGACTATAGTGCTGATTTTAGTAATATGGAAGGCCAGATAAACTAAACAATGTGACAATACTTATTCCTAGAAATGCCAAATATAATATTGGTAAATAAAAGGTCATTAAATGTTTTTAAATTTTATTTTGAAGGACACCATACAAAAAAGACATTTCACAGACTAGGCAAATGTATTTGTCATACAGATAAATAACAGAGAATTAGAATGAAGTATGCGGAATATAAACCTATAAATTAATAAGGAAACAATAATCCAATTGGAAAAAGATTAGGAGATACGGACCATCAGTTATAAGCTAGAGCAAAATACCAAAGTGGCCCCTTAAAAATATGTATTTTAAAATATTTTATTTTAAAACATTTTATTATTTATTATAAGTTCTGGGATACATGTGCAGAATGTGTAGGTTTGTTACATAGGTATACATGTGCTATGGTGGTTTGCTGCACCCATCAACCCCTCATCTAGTATTTAAGCCCTGCCTGCATTAGGTAATTGTCCTAATGCTACTCCTGCTCTTGCCCTCCACCTCTCGACAGGCCCCAGTGTGTGATGTTTCCCTCGCTGTCTCCATGTGTTCTCATTGTTCAACTCCCATTTGTGAATAAGAACATGTGGTTTTTGGTTATCTGTTCCTGTGTTAGTTTGCTGAGAATGATGGTTTCCAGCTTCATGTCCCTGCAAAGGACATGAACTCATTCGTTTTCAAGGCTGCATAGTATTCTATGGTGTATATGTGCCACATTTTCTTTATCCATTCTACTATTGATGGGCATTTGGGTTGGTTCCAAGTCTTTGCTATTGTAAATAATGCTTCAGTAAACATACATGTTCATGTGTCTTTATAGTAGAATGATTTGTAATCCTTTGGTTGTATATATACCCAGTAATGGGGTTGCTGGGTCAAATGGTATTTCCGGTTCTTGATCCTTGAGGATCGCCACACTGTCTTCCACATGGTTAAACTGATTTACACTCCCACCAAAAATATTTCTTAATGTACAAATTACATAATTTTTACAATCTCAATAATTTCCATAGTTAGGAAAATACAAATTAAAATGCTAAGTGCCAACAAGGATGTGGAGCAACAGGAATTCACACTCACTGCTGGTAGAAATACCAAATAATATAGACACTTTTAAAAAGGTTTGACATTTTCTTCTAAAATTAAACATTGCTTTACCATGTGATCCAGCCATCACGTGCTTTGGTTTTTACCCCTATGAGTATATTCACACAAAAACCTGCATATAGATAGATGTTAATAGGAGCTTTATTCACAATTGCTAAAACTTGGAAGCAACCAAGATGTCCTTTAGTAGATAAATGAGTAATAAACTGGATCATATCCAGAGAATGGAATGTTATTCAGTGCTAAAGAAATGAGCTATCATGCTGAGATATGAAGGGAATTTACCTGTGTATTACTAAGTGAAAGAAGCCAATAAGAAAAGGCTACACACCCTGTGATTCTGACAATATGACATTCTGGGAAAAAGAAAAACTATAGAGATAGTAAAAACATTAGTGTTTGCCATTGTTTAGGGGAGAGACTAGGATGAATAGATGGAGGATTTCTACAGCAGTGAAACTATTCTGCATGATACTATAGTTGCTGATCTAAGTGCTGACAGAAATAAGGGTATCAGATTTGGGGTTGCTGAGAACAAAAAGATATACCAATAGCCAACAAGCATATGAAAAGATGTTCAACATGGCCAGTCAAGGAAAATGCAAATCAAAACCACAGTAAGACATCACGTCATACCCATTAGGTTGGCCACTTTCTAAATAAGAGAAAAATAACATTAGTGAGAATGCAGAGCAATCAAAACTCTTGTACGTTCTTGGTGGGACTGTAAAGTGGTTCAGCCATTATGGAAAGCAGTATGACCGTTCCTCAAAAAATTAAAAATAGAATTACCCTATGATGTAGCAATCCTATTTTCAGGTGTATATCCAAAATAATTCAAAGCAGGATCTTGAGATATTTGCCTACCCTTGTTCGTTGCTACATTATTCACAGTAGCTAAGAGGTGGAAGAACCCAAATGTCTATTAACAGATGAATAGATAAGGAAAATGTGGTATAGAAATACAATGGAAATATTATGCAGACTGAAGGAGGAGGAAAATCCCATCACATGCTGTAATAACCTAGCTTGTGCTAGCCTAACTGACTCCATCTTAGCTGTGAGCCTGACATGCTCCATCTTAGCTTCTCCCTCCCTGCCTCGGCCCCCTGAAGTGCATTACCGGGTCACGCTGCACTCAAAGCTTTGAACCGTTAAGAGTGGTTCACACTGTTCACAGTACCTGTAACCCTTGTAACTGTATCCGGCTTGGCAAATCTACCTGCTATTGTGAATACCCTCCTTGGTAATTGATTGTATGGAAAGAGTTTGTGCTAGTGTGAAAGAACATGACATCCTGCTTTAATTAAACTTAAACTCTCATTGAAACTTTGGCAAAATATGTCACTTTCCAGATAACATTTTTGATATAGGGCATACAAATAAAAAGTTTACATACATCTTCTAATGTATTTTAATTATATGTTTTCAGTAAAATTATGTAGGTAAATTATGCCCTGAGATGTCACAACAAATTTAGTGATCAAATTAGAAGATTTATTTATTTATTTATTTGAGATGAAGTCTTGCTCTGTCACCAGGCTGGAGTGTAGCGGCATGATCTTGGCTCACTGCAACCTCAGCCTCCCGGGATCAAAACAATTCTTCTGCCTCAGCCTCACAAGTAGCTGAGACTGCAGGCACACTACCACACTCAGCTAGTTTTTGTATTTTTAGTAGAGATGGGATTTTACCATGTTGGTGAGGCTGGTCTTGATCTTTTGATGTTGTGATCCACCCACTGTGGCCTCCAAAGTGCTGGGATTACAGGCATGAACTACCATGCCTGGCCATTAGAAGATTATTTTTAAGATCTTGTATTTAAACATTTTGAAAGGATGATTTTCAAAGAAATTTTTTTCATATATTCGATTAAAACATAGAAAATATCCATCCACCTGGCCATTGAATGTTTTGCAGTTCTCAACAAATTCTCTCATAGTGATTTTTATAATCTCCTGATAGCTTTATTTGAAAGTAATTTTTCTCCAAATTGAGTGAATTTTTCTTTCTGATTCAAACTCTGTCCTTCCAGATCTTCAAAATCATCAGCTTTCAAAAATGATAAAATGATTCTCCTTTTAAATTTTTTTGAAATTTTATTATAACATTGGATCCATCAGATTTCTATGGAAGGTAGTAACATTCACCTCTAATTGGGTGCTTACTTTTTGTTCAGTGACTTAGATTTGAGTATACCCACCCAACTGGATATAGGATGAAGTTTTCAACCTGTGAGGATCTGCTTTTTTTGTATTACTGTCATTGTCTTTATGTTTTAGGATAGAAAATATTTCTTTTTATGTTGATTTTGTTTTGATTATTTTTTATTTTTATTTTGGGATGAGGGATGTGGAGGTGGGGGTCTTACTCTGTCACCCAGACTGGAGTGTAGTGGTATGATGTTGGCTAACTGCAGCCTCAACCTCCCAGCTCAAGTGATCCTGACACCTCAGCCTCCCACGTGGCTGGGGCTACAGATGCAGGCCACTATGCACAGCTAATTTTTGTATTTTTTGTTTTTGTAGAGATGAGATTTCGCCATGTTGCCCAGGCTAGTCTCAAAATCCTGAGCTCAAGTGATCCACCTGCCTTAGCCTCTCCTCTCAAAGTGATGGGATTACGGGTGTAAGCCAGCACACCTGAGGAGAAAATATTTCTTATCCCTAAAAACTGACTCCTTCTCTTCTGTATCTTTTACATCTAATCTTGGGGAAGAGCATGCTTATTTACTTAACAATCCGTTAATCATTTCATACTCACCCCTATGGGGTCACAATACTATTTCCTTGGTGTTACTCTCTCATGTAGACTGAGCTCTATCTGGTAGCCTAACATTCCTGGTCTCTCTTTGTCTTATTCATTCCTTCCCAGAGGAAGGGAGAAAGCAACAATGGATTAGTGAGTTTTCAAGAAGAACCTGAGTGTCTTACCTGGTCCCTCACCTCCTCTTTACTTTTTAGCATTAACTCGATAAGAAAATGGGAAATCTGGCCAACTCTTCCTTGCTATAATTTCACACAGGGAAGCCTGGAAGGCATAGGTTATAACAGGGAGTCTTATTTCTGGGTTTCGAATTTTAGAAGTCCACTTGTCTACAGATACAGGCAATTTTCTTCAGGATTAGCTATATCAATACAAAGTTGATATTTTGATCTACTGTCTAAATCTTAGTTCTTAATTGTCTCAACACTTGAGCTAAGAAATAAAGTACTAGTTATTTTACTTTCCCCAAATTCCCAACAGCACGCAAATCCCCAGTCCTCCAGACACTGGGTGTTCAATATTGCTCAGATCTTTGCTCTTTCCTCTAAACCATCTCTGCTTTGGTTTATTAGTTGCCTGTATTAAAGAAAGTGCTTAACTATTCTTTTTTTCTCCATGTTAGAGGAACCTACAATTCATACTTCATACTGATGCCAAAAAAGGTATCTTGAAGTAGAAATTTCATATATTGGTATTTCTCCACATTTTTGTGTGTTTGTTTCAGGCTCCTGAGTTGATTTCACCTGGCTCTTTGTGGTAACTGTCTACCCTCCAGTTCCATATCTAATGACTCAATCACTTGCATGCTTATCATATTGCAAGATATTCTCATGCCAAACTTAAAATAAAAAAAGTTTAATATATTTCCACGCATTCATACAAGTTTTTTTTTTCTCATTGCCCATAAAAACCTTGTATTCTTTTTCACCTAGTCAGATGAGCTCATCATCCTTTAAAAGTCAGTTTAAACATCAGCTTGCCAAGATATCTTCTTTGACTCCCATCTGATATATGGTTTTTCTGTTTTCTTTCTTTAGGCTGTAAAATCTTCCATTTGTTATTTTATCCATCCATCCATCCATCCATTTATTCACTTGTCATTGTTAGCATACCTACCATACACCATGGTCTTTGAATTGTGCTAGGGAGGCAGGAGTGAAAGATGCCATTCTTGTTTCCAAAGAGTTACAGCTCTACCGTAAATTTATTCCAAATAACTGTAATGAAAGATGTATCTGCCCACCTTGTTCACTAGACTGTAAACTATTTAATGGCAGAGTTGGCATATTTGGCTTGTGTTCTATGCAGGAAACATGTGAAGGGAGAAGAAAAGGCACACACAGAATGCCTTGAAGGGTAAACAAGGTTTATCTCATGTAAATGGCAATATAGATATTATAAGCAAATGATATGATAAGCAAATTAATATAATAGGCAAATTGGTATAAGAAGCAAATGATATAATAAGCAAATTGCAGTGGGAAGGGGAGAAGGGAAAAGATATATATATATATATATATATATATATATATATATTTTTTTTTTTTTTTTACACTCACCAGACTATGGAGGATTTACCACCAAACTGGGAAGCAACAGCCTGGGCTCCAGAGTTGGCCACTTGTCCATGCACAGATGAGGAGAGGTCTGATGGAGCCTCAGTGCAGTCTGGGACCCTAGCTCTTTTTGTAACGAGTTGTTTGGCATGAGGTCCTGTCACAGGGGCCCTTCATGACTGAACTCAAGGAACACAAAAAGGTCAACTTGGTTTTGAGATTGTCTATTGGTTTTCAATAAGTAACATAAAGGAATAGATTGAAATAGAGATTTCTCTGAAACAACAGTGGATGAACGCCTCAAGTGGCTCACACAACCCATTCTGGGATTTGGTGACCATTGTTTGTGTCCCTGTTCAATCGGGTACAAATTTACTATTTAACTTTTCCCCCATAGTTTGGATTCTCCGCATCTACCATGTACATGGTACAGATGTGTTATCAATGCACATTTATTGAATACTAATAAATCCGTCAACATCTATAAATGTCTTCCATCCTCAGTAATTTCAGAATTTGTAATCTTGTTCCAAATTTTTAGATGAAGATTTCTGGTTTGAATCTTTCCTGAAACCTTGAATTTTAAATATGTGAAAATATGTGAAACAAAGGTGAGGAGATGTTAGATTTATTGTAGTAGTGGAAGAATGAAGGTTATTTACCTAGTAGGTTAGAAAGTTATTTAAATCTTTACAATGGCTCTTAATTACAGAATCTGAAACTCCCTTGGTTCCTGCTGATTCTGTAAGCCCTGGCGTTGGGCCTCCCATTTATTTGGTCAGCTCTGAATAGCCTTTTCAGTAATTTGCATCTGTACTTTCATCATTCATCATTTTTTATGATCAAAGATATTTATTTATTGTTACTAAAACAAAGAACCTCAATTTTATTTTAGCAGTTTAGCAAATACTATAAACTGTTCTGTATGATGTTAATTGTGAGGCGTATTTAAAAAGCTTCATTGTGTAAAATCTTTCAAGAAGTAGAAAACCTGCTAAATGATGCCCGTATATTATTTCTTATCAAGGTAATTTGCCAGTGGACCTCCCAACTCCACCAGAACCTTCAATTCCTATAACATTACCTCCACACAACTGCACAGACAATGAATTTGTCTGCAGGTCTGATGGTCACTGCGTCGAAAAAATGCAGAAGTGTGATTTTAAATATGACTGCCCTGACAAATCAGATGAAGCATCCTGTGGTAGGTGGATTCTTAAATTTTGTTTAAATATTACTACAAAATAGATCAGAAAATGCAAGTATAATCTCTATGTAAGCACAGCCTAGTATCATAGTTAGATATTTGCAACACGAGTTAAAGCAACTTCTTAATGTAACAGTTACTCATACAGAAAATTGTAGCAGGAGAGTCAGAATGCATTTTCTACCAGGCCAATAACAGGTAAGTATCTTCACATTAATGTTTTGGATTCAAAACTTTATTTGAATCCCAAACTTTACTTGACTCTGGGAGTAGCATTTAGTAGCTTTTTCCATCCATTTCCTTTGATCTCTTCACCTCACACTATAAAGTAGGGAATGTTTAGGGAGGAAGCTTTATAGTACTGTCAAATTAATTAATTCATTCAAATTTTGCCATTGCCAAAATGCACATACAACATTAGTACTATTAAAATATGCAGAATTCATGAGAAAATCTATCTTAATGCAAATGGGACCTTTATCCCTTGTGTCCTGGTTTTCACCTGCCAATTCAATGGTACCTGCCAATTCAATGGCTTTTCCTAAATGGATCAAAGGCAAGTTATTTAACTTAAAAGTGGACTTCTCAGTCAAAGATACAATCTGAGCGGAGAAAAATTCATCTGTGTCTGAATGAGCAAAGCACAAGATCAGAAGGGATAAATACTTCGTAATATCGTTCCTTTCCCTGCTGTTTATCGAGTAGCCTGTGAATTGTCTGTACCATCATATTTCTCAAGTGTCTTGATAATATTAAGGGCTCAGAACAGACAGATAACTTAGAGAGAATAGTGAAACTCTTGTTTTATGTCAACCTTATGAAGAAATTCTATGATTTAAGAAATTGAGTGAGGTTCATATTTATTCTTTTAACCCAAAAAAATGTTTCTTAATGTACAAATATACCACTAATAAACTATCTAATCTAGACTTAAAAAACTCATAAAATCAAAGCTGACTCACTTCATGCATAAGATGAGACAGTAATTAACTCAGGCTAGCCAGAGATTTATATCATGCATCACAGATGGAAAATAATACAGTAGAAGGTGTGGTAATCTTCAGACTTGCTCATGGGAAGGTATTCGAATCCCCTTATGATCTTATATAAGTTACAGTGTTTGTAAGAGTTTACATAAAACCTAATTAATGACACATAATGAGTATCTTTAGGGAATATCGAATTTCCTCTAAGTTCAACTTTGTCATTTTAGTAATGTCATTTATGATTAGATAGGAAGTTTTGATAAATTATTTAAATGCTCTGAATGAATGTTTACTATTAAATTATTTTTAGTCAAAAAGTTTTTACAATTTTGAAAAAATATAAATGATTCATTACCATTTTATTTATGAATAAACTGAGAGCTTTTCTCCTTCACCCTTTAGTAAGATAAAATATTATGACGAATCTGCTTGTAAACTATATGTTTTCTAATCGATTTTTAAAATTTTGATAAAAACACATCACATGGCCGCAGGCAGTGGCTCATGCCTGTAATCCCAGTACTTTGGGAGGCCAAGGTGGGCATATCACTTGAGTCCAGTAGTTCGAGACCAGCCTGGCCAACATGGCGAAACCCTGTCTCAACCAAAAAAAAAACATACACAAAATAGACAGATGTGTCTGTAATCTCAGCTCCTTAGGAGTCTGACGCAGGAGAATTGCTTAAGCCTGGGAGTGTCAGCTGAGATCCTTCCACTGCACCCTGGCCTGGGTGACAGAGTGAAACCCTGTCTCAAAAATTAAAATGATAAAGAAGGCATAACATGAGATCTACCCTGTCAACAAAATGTTGAGTGTACAATACATTACGATTGACCCTAGTACAATGTTTTGCATCAGATCCCTAGAACCTATTAATCTTGGTTGACTGATGTTGTATATTTTCCAATAGTTCTTTTAAAAGTGTATAATTTATATATTTTAAATGATATGAAGAACAGAGATATATTAGATCCTAAATCCCTTCACAAGATAAACATAGTTATATAATCTATATTAATGTCAGAGATTGACTAATACACCTGAATGTTATGACTAAAAACACGTTTTTTAGGCTTGGCACTGAGACTCATACCTGTAATTCCAGTGCTTTGAGAGGCCAAGGTGGGCAGATCACCTGAGGTCAGGAGTTCAAGACCAGCCTGGCCAACCTGCTGAAAACCCGTCTCTACCCAAAATACAAAAATTAGCTGGGCATGGTGGCGAGTGTCTGAATTCCAACTACTCAGGAGACTGAGGTAGGGGAATCTCTTGAACCTGGGAGTTGGAGGTTGCAGTGAGCTGAGATCATGCCACTGCAGTCCATCCTGGGTGACAAGAGCGAAATTCCATCTCAAAAAAAAAAAAATTAAAATTGGATGTTTTCTTTTCAGATTTTATATTAACTCATAGCTCATATACCCGTTTCTAAATGGTCATAGTGGTATGCTGCCACTTTTAATGCCATTTAAAAGCTAGAGTGAATGCCAGGTTTTCTATAGTATATACAAGAACTTCATTGAATTGAATATTTCTTTTTTATTCAGCAGTGGAAGATTTTAGACAGACAAATGAACACATTCAGAGAGAGAATTCAGAGAACAGTTTTACACATAACCTGTACATTTAAAAAAATCACTGGACCTGTAATTTCCTGTGATATTAGAATAAAGTTTTTATGAGAATCTGTAAAACTTTCTACGAGATTGGTCCAATATAAAAGTTATTGGGCATCTCATTGCTTAAAATGTAGTTGGGAATTTGCGATAACCCCTTCAGAGACTGGGAAAAGGAGAACAGACTGGTCAAAACTTGGAGATCATGCAAGCAATGTAATTGTGAAGTTCGAAGAAACTGGCAGTGTTTAATGGAGATGCTTAAATTGCTCTTTTAGAAGCTAATTAAAATCTCACCTCTTCATGAAACCAGATTATTAGTGTATGCATTTTTCCTATATTTTCTTTTTCTAAATATTGGACTAGAATAAACCTAGATTTGTTTGAAACTCTTCCAGTGATTTTACAAACCATTCGCCTAATTATTTCAATAATGTTTAAAAGTTACATTATAATTAAATAAAAAGAGGAAGCAAGTACTGATTAAGATTGTGAAGATAGTAATTGCCACTTATTAGCTCCCCTTTTCTTTGTTCTACTCTGTCCAAGTTATGGAAGTTTGCAGCTTTGAGAAAGGAGGCCTGTGTAAATGGTACCAACCAGTCACAATACATTTACTTCAAGATTCAAACACATTCAGGTGGGGACTTGGGAATGGGATTAGCATTCATCATGGGGAAGAAAACCACAGGCCATCGGTGGATCATACAAAGTAAGTGACCACGTATTTTGAACATGTCTCTTGGGAAATATGTATTAAGTGCCTTCCAAATTTCTGCCCCAACCACCTTATCCTAGGCCTATGCTATTGTAAAGATGAATGTTAAGTTGAAAAGGCTATTTTCTTTCATACAAAATGGAGAAAGTGTCAATTAAAAAAGCAATGAATGCTCTCATGAATCTCATAGAAACCAGAGAAGAGTATGAATAAGTGAACAGCATAATTTAATATTATCACTCCTTTAAAAGCCCTGTTAAGATGTTGTTTTTCAAATGATCTATGCATTTCCTCCTTCCCAAACTTCTCATCTCCTCTTTTCCGTCTCCTCCACTACCTCCTCCTCCCATTGCGTCTTCTTCAGCCTCTCTCTCTTCCCCCTCTCCTTTCCGTCTTTCTACTTTTTCTCACTTTGATGTGTATTTGTTATAAATGTATGAACACAAGTAAATGTGCAGATTTTCAACATCGATGAAAAGATTTTTCCATTTTTCATAAATCATGACATTAAATATTCATCATTATTTGCATTTCACTGTAAGTACTTTAAACAATTTACTAATCTGTTCTCAACTAGTGGATTTTTCAGTGAATTTCATATTACCTCAATATTATAAAATTGCTTCAAAGAAGAAATATAGTGGCTACTGTGTGAGAACCCTTTCATAGGCACTAGAAATAAAGGAGTGACTGAAACAGATGATCCTTGCTCTCATTAGGGAGACAGGCAAGTCAATAAATAGAAAATGTTGCAGATAGTGTTAACTGCTACACAGCAGAATGGAAACAAGGAAAGGGTTTATTAGTGTTGGAGGGATTATTTCTGAATGGAACCCAAAGGAAAAGGCCCTGAGCCAGGACCATGCCAGCATAGCTGGGGTGGGATAAGAAGAGCAAACTACACAACAAA
>PVKP010030645.1:0-27745 GCA_004027715.1 Plecturocebus donacophilus
AGCATACGCCCTTTGCACATGAAGGTACATTTAAAAAATAATAATCAACATGAAACTTGAACTCCAAGTCTCTGCTGCACCCCCAAGCCCAGCCCCCTGAGAGCCTGGTCCCTTTCAGACAAGCTCACTGAGTTCCTGCAGTGGCCTAAAGTCTTCTTTACACTTGGGTGTAAGAAATGTCCCAGCTCTTCAGTTTTCTAAATCGAGCTCATCTGCGTCCCCAGGCCTTCCACACTCCCTTTACAAGGGCCAAGTTCGCTCGTTCTTTCTTTCTTTCTCCCTTTCTTTCTTTCTTCTTCCTTTCTTCCTTCCTCCCTTCCTTTCTTCTTTCTCTCTTTCTTCCTTTCCTTCTTTCTTTCTTTCCTTCTTTCTTTCTTCTTTCTTTCCTTCTTTTCTTTCTTTCTCTTCCTTTCTTTCTTTCTCTCTCTCTTCCTTTCCTTTTTCTTTCTTTCTTCTTCCTTTCCTTCTTTCCTTCTTTCTTCTTTCTCTCTCTCTCTCTTCCTTTCCTTTCTTTTTTTTTTTTTTTTTTGAGACAGAGTCTCACACTGTCATCCAGGCTGGAGTGCAATGGCACGATCTCAGCTCACAGCAACCTCTGCCTCCCGGGTTCAAGTGATTCTCCTGCCTCAGCCTCCTGAGTAGCTGGGATTACAGGTGCACACCACCATGCCCAGCTAATTTTGTAGTTTTAGTAGAGATGGGGTTTCACCATGCTGATCTCGAACTCCTGACCTCAGGTGATCCACTCACCTCAGCCTCCCAAAGTGCTGGGATTACAGGCATGAGCCAATGCATGCAGCCCACAAGGGCCAGTTTCTATAGCATTTCTGCAGCAGCCTATATCCCCACCCCTTCTTCAATCCTACAAGAAGTTGCTCATGGCCATGGTGTTCCAGGACATGGGGCAGGGCTTGGCCCGTAGCCCAGGCTGTGACATTGACATTGATGCTGCCCCTTCCTCTGCAAATGTCTGCTATAGGACCTGGTCTTTGTCCTCTGGCCTCTGCTGCATGGAGCCAGCTACTGAGATGTTCTACTCTGCTGGCTGTGCCCAGAGCCACCAAAGACCCCTGTCCAGTCCCCTGACCTTCCCGACCAGCCCAACAAGGCCCTTCCTGCACTGGGGAGCAGCCACAGGACCCCATCTCAGGAACTCACAACCTCCTCGTCTCCTCTCCCAGCAGGCTCTCCACAGCCACCATCTTCCAGATACCTTGTTAACCTCTCCCTGATTCTGAAATCACCCTATCCTCGTGGGCCTGCCCCCACCACAGGTAAAGCCAGATCCATCCCAGGATGGACCAAATCTGGTGACAGCCTCTGAAACACACAAAGGCTGCTACCCTTGCTCACCCCTCATCCACCTCAGCCCCACCCTAGCACTCATAGCCTTGGATTCCCTTTTCCCGAAAGAAGGAGAGATGCTGCTTTCATTTCCCTCCATTACAAAACTAAGCTATGATCTTAAAGATCTTTTTCAACAACTCACCTTGTAACCTACACGCTCAGGCCCCTGGGGCCCAGCTTCCTGCCCAGGCTCCTGGAATTTTGGAGAAAGAGCTGCTGCCCTGCTAGCTGGCCACCAAGTCCCCGGCCCCCAAAGGTAGACTTAGCTCCCCTCTCAGACAGGACTCACTCTCATGATTTGTTAACGGTGACACTCACATGAGTTTGCATTCATCAGTCTGACGAGGGTCATGTCCAAAGTGGAATGGGTGGGAATAAACCGTTCAGAAATCCATTAGGAAGTGAGTCCACAGGTGGCGGAGTGACTGTGTGATTTATCCTTCACCCGGGATATCATCTATACTTGGTAGAGTGACCGGATGATGTATCTTCCAAACAGAGACACTTGTGAGCGAGAACGAGGGGTCATTAGTAATTATGCCACGCAGCAGGTGCAAATCAGGCTTTCCCCAGGTGCCTTGGACATGTGGTCACCCATTAATTGGGAACTGGGACCCATTTTTTTTCCCTCTCAGCTCCCGTGAAAGTCTGGGCACGTTTCATGGTTTCCAGTGTAGAAATGAAGAACCTGAAGTTATGAGCAGGGAGGGGATGTGCCCAAGACCATCCTCTGCCCCTCATGACACTGGCTCAGAGCTTACCTGCATGTCCAGAGAACTTACAAGGTGTCCAGCCCTCAGGGCGGTTCCCAGTGGTAGGGCCACAAAGGGATTCTGGAATTCTGGAGGCTGAAGATACAGGTAACTTTATGGTCTAGGTGAGGAGAAATCCTGGCCAGAGACAAGGGGTTGGACGAGATGACCTCTGAGGACATCGGCAGCTGGAAAGGGGGGGATCCAAGACCCCACTTGGGGCTGCACGCTGCATTGTGCCATAATAACCACAAGAGGGAGCCCTCGCACCAACAACGACACATACCTTGACACGTCCTCCCAAAGCTAGAGCCAGGACCCTTTCACTTTTTGTTACCTGCTGTTTACGTTTTATTTTTCATTTTGAAGCAATGTTATACCTGTAGACAAGTTTCAAGTACAGTACAAGTAATTCTCCTCCCCTCCCCAAACCATTAAGAGTAACTTGAAATCACTCCCCAGGTTCACCATTTTAAAAAAAAATAAAGTTCTTAGCATTTTATTTACTTATTTATTTATTTTTTTTAGATGGAGTCTCGTTGGTCACCGCAACCTCCGCCTCCCGGGTTCAAGCCATTCTCCTGCCTCAGCCTCCCAAGTAGCTGGGATTACAGGCACGTGCCACCACGCCAGGCTACTTTTTGTATTTTTAGTAGAGACGGGGTTTCACCACGTTGGCCAGGCTGGTCTTGAATTTCTGACCTCAGGTCATCCACCTGCCTCGGCCTCCTAAAGTGCTGGGATTACAGGCGTGAGCCACTGCGCCTGGTCATCAAATTCTTTAGTGCCTGTTTCCTGTAAACCAAGTCATCTTCTAACTACCCGCACTATAGCCATCAAACTCAGCAAATAGACCCTGAAGCATCACCGCCGCATCATCTCCAGCCGCCTTATCCTTTTGCCACGTTCCCCGTGATGTTCTCTGCAGCAAAGGATGCAGGTCAGAATCATGCCTCTCTTAGCTGTCGTCTCCCGCGTCCGCTTCCGTCTACGGCAGCCCCTGGGCACTTCCTTGACGCTTCGACCACGGCGCTCTGGCGGGATGTCCCTCAGTTTAGGGTTCTCGGACGTGTCTCGTGAGTAGATCCAGGTCCTGCATCTGTGGTGGGAATTCCGCAGGGCTGTTCTGTGACGCTGTCTCCTTGCTGCCCCCCACAGCGGGGTTTCCATCGATCCCATCCCTGATGACGTCCATTCCGATCACTCGATGAGGGTGGCGTCTGCCAGGCTTCTCCCTGCGACCTATTCTTTCGCTCTTTGTAATTGGTATGTATTTTTGTGGGAGGCCCTTTGATACCACGTAACTATCCTGATTCGATGTATTGCTTTATTTATTCATGTGAATATGGACTCATCGTTTCTTATTTTACTCAGTGGATTATAACCTGTGATTGACATTATATATTTTGGTGCTAGCAGTGGGAGTCCCTTTGGGGCCGTGCCTGTGCCCTTTTGACATGTCCCCATCATTCTGTGAGCACTTCCTTGCTTTCTGGCACCACAAGATGCTCCACACTCGTCTTGCACTTTCTCTGCCCCAGTTCTGAATCAGCGGTTTCTCCAGGAAGTCCTGATCTGCACAATGGAGAATGGCAATAACATTTTTAGAAGCCGAGATCTGGACTCCAGTGTGCTTGTTGCTATGGGAAAGTCACTGCTCCCAGGCCCTCTCAGTGGTTACAGCTGTGAAATATACATTTATTTCACCCGTACATTTATTTCCCTCTATCTGTCTGTCTAACCGTGAGTTAAACTCAACACTTTCAATTCCAGTTGACACCACAGTTCAATCGAGTCATCTCCCTTTCCGTATTTGTAACTCTCTTCTGATAGTGAGGACCTCAGCTCCTGTTATCTTTAGTAGCTTTACTTTAAAAATCAATCCTCCCATAGGTCATCAATTTCCCATCTCCGCCACCCCCTCCTCCCTCTGAGGATGCCCTTCTCGCCCCACTGAGGTGTTGGCACTCCCCGATGGGTCACTACAGCCAGCTCCCTCCACAGGATGCTGTCCTCACCTGCTCACACCTCCCAGCGGGTTACCCCTCCCACATGGTCTTCAGCATGCTGTGTGGGCTGCCACTCCACGTGGGCACCCTCCTCACACGGCACAGGCTTCCACTACTGTCTCCAGGCGCTATGGTCTGCACGTGTCCTCCAAATTTCAGGTGTTGGAAATTTAATCTCCAATGCAGTAGTGTTGAGAGGTGAGACCTTTGAGAGGTGATTAGGCCATGTGGGCTCTACCCTTATGAATGGATGAACGCTATTGTCATGGGAGTGGGCTCATTAGCATGGGAGCGGGTTCCTCATGCAAGGATGAGTTCAGCCTCATTCCCTTTCATGCAGGAGCACTCTCTTTCCCATGTGATGCCCTCCGTCACATTGTGACACAGCAAGAAGGCCCTCACCAGATGTGGCACCGTGATCTTGGACTTCCCAGCCTCTAGAATCATGAGTCAAATGCATTTCTGTTCATTACAAATTACCCAGTCTCAGATGTGCTGTTACGGCAGCACAAAATGGTCTAAGAATCTAAGACAGGTCATTGACACCAAGAAGTGGGGCTGCTGCCGTAATAGATAAGCGACTATGTGGATGCAGCTTTGAAACTGGATAATGGGTAGAGGCTGGAAGAATCTGGAGAAGCAGGCTAGAAAAGCCCAGATTGCCATGAATAGAGCGTTACGGGTGATTTTGATGAGGGCTCAGGAGAAAAGACATGTAAAGGAACTCTGGAACATCTTAGAGATGACTGAAGTGGTTGTGATCAGAACATTTGTAGAAATATGGATGGCAAAGGTCATTCTGACGAGGTCTCAGGTGGAACTGAGGAACGAGGTATTAGGAACTAGAGCAAGGCCATCCTTGTCATACAGTCCTTGTCCTGGGCCTTTGAGGAAGAGAGAACTTGAGTGTGATGATCTGGGATATCGGGCAGAAGAATTGTCTAAGCAGCAAAGTGTTCAAGGTGTTGAGATGTTGAATAGCTTCTTTTGGCTGCTCATAGTACAGGAAGACAGAAATTATTTGAAGACCAAATTTATAATTAAAAGAGAAGCAGAATGGAAAGGTGTAGAACACCCTCAGCCTGGCCTCGTAAAGAATAGAAAAAGTGTTTGTGAGAGAACGCTAAGAACATGGCTAAGCAACTGGTCCCTAAAGAGATTAACATGGACATAAGGAAGCCAGGTTCTATTCATCAAGACAATGGGAGAGTGACTCTGAAGGCATTTCTGAGATCTTCAAGGGAAGCTCAGACCTAGAAGGCAGAGGATCCAGAGAGGCGCCTGTGGGACCTCTGAGCTTGCTGCCCAGGGCTCCCTCAGGACTCCGCTCCTTGTATTCTGGTGCGGTGCCCCTTGGCTGCCCCAACAGTGACTCTACTAGGCCCAGTGGCAGCTTGTGCTGCAACTCTGAAGGGTCCAGTAAGCCTTGGAGGCAACCACATCATGCTGACTCTGCAGACGTAGTGAGTGCATGAGCTGTGGGGCCACGGCGGCCTCCATCTAGATTTCAGATGTCATGTGCTAGCCTGACGGCTCAGATAGAAACCTGCCACGGGGACAGAGCTGCCACAGAAAGCCCCACTGGTGCAGCGCCTACTGGAGCATGAGGGTGGAGCCACTCCTGAGAGCCCAGAATGGCAGAGCTACCAGTGTGCAGCACATTCCAGCAGGGCTGCAGGCGCAACATTCCAACCCAAAGAGCCGCGTCGTAGGCTGAGCCCAGCAGAGCGTAAGAGCAGGGCTGCCCAAGGCCTTGGGGGCTCAGCCCCACTCTGGTATGCTCAGAAGATACGACATGGAGTCAAAGATTATTTTCCACTTTCAGATTTAACATTCACCCTGGTGGGTTGTGGACTTCCTTGGAGACCGTTGCCTCTCTTTCCTTGCGTATTTCTCACTTTTGGAATGGGAAGGTCTATCCTGTGTTTGTCCTACCCTCTTATTTTGGAAACATATAACTTGTCTAATTTCATTGGCTCACAGCTAGTCAAGAACTTGTTTCAGGATTCATCATGCCTTGAGTCTCACCCTGTATCTGATCTAGATGAGACTCTGGACTTTGGGGACAGTTGTGATGGAATGAATTTTGTATGTGAGGCCATGAATTTTGGAGGCCAGGAGCAGAATTCTATGATTTGAATGTGTCCCCCAAATTTCACATGTTAGAAAGTTAAACTTCAATGCAATCCTGTTAAGAGGTGAGACCTTTAGGAGGTGATTAGGCCATGAGGCCTCTGTTGTCATGAATGGATTAATGTTGTTATCATAGGATTGAGTTTATTATCATAGGAATGGTATCCTCATCAAAAAACGAGCTCAGCCCCCTTCCTTCTCTTTCTGGAGTGCTCTCTCACTCATGTGCTCCCTTTCACCGTGTTATATTAAGGCAAGAAGCCCCTTGCCAGATGTACACCCTTGATTTTAGATCTCCCAGCCTCCAGAACCATGAGTCAAATACATTTTTATTCTTTATAGATTATCCAGTCTCAGGTATTCTATTATAGCAAGAAAGCATGGACTAAGACACTGGACCACCCCAGATCCCCACCTCCAAGAGCATGCCTATGTTATGCTGCTCCATCTAATGGTTTTTGAACCACTGAGAGGAAGAGAGGAAGGTGAAAAGGAAGAGCTATTCTTATCATTTTTTTCATAGGATCCTGTTCTTGTTTCATGATTATAATCTCATCTATTAAATTAAGTGTATCCTCAAGGCATCCTCTTACATATTTTAAGTTTGACCTACAGATTTCTCTGTACAAAGTAAACTGCAGCCTAACTGGATGTGTTAACAGACTGTAACCTACTCTTGTGCCAATCACCAAGTTTTGACCAATCAAAGATGGCCGGCTGTTCAAACCATGTCTAAATAAGGCAAATGGCAAGCTATGACCAATCCAGTCGTGTCTGTGCCTCACTTCCATTTCTGTACATCGCTTTCCTTTTTCCATCCATAAATCTTCTTTGACCAAAAGACAATGCCGGAGTCTCTCTAAACCTATTCTGGTTCCAGGGCTGCCTGATTCATGAATTGTTCCTTGCTCAATTGAACTCTGTTAAGTTTAATTTGTTGAAGGTTTTTCTCTTAACACATCTCATATGTTTCTGGAGTTATGACAAGTTTGCCTTGTTTATTTTGCAATTTCTTCCCTTGCAGAGTCTTATTCCTCCAAATTGCTTTTTTGTTTGTTTGGGAGATGCATAGAGATATTTCTTGTTACAGGCTCTCTTCAGGTGCCTGCAACTCTCTGGCTGTAGGCTCATGTGTGATGAGGAATGAGCCAGCTAGCTGGAAGAGGGCTGTCAACCACAGTGCACCTGTAAGAAGGTCTGGTCACTCAGTTGGGGAGCTCCTAATGTCAGCATCCCTCTCTTTATGAGATGCTCAGATTCTTCAGGAAGAACTATCCCAGTCTCCTGCCTGAAAGGGGAAGCCTGGCTGGCAGGGCTTGGATGGTGAGTAGGGGTGGAGGGTTAGGATCGAGGTGGTGTCCACACCAACACGATACACTCACTTAATTCTCCAGCAGGTGATATGGGACCTCTGCCCTCAGCTTTTGCTGGTACCCATCTGTCAAGAGACCCTCCTATATTATCCTTCCAGAAAATAACCCTCCAATCTATGCGGGGAGTGAGAGATCTAGCTGTAGACATCAATTTATTTAGAGGTAGAAAGAGAATCTGAGGTCTGTCTTTTTCTTATGCATGCTTTCAGTCAGTTCCCTGATTTAGCCCCTCTTCATTTCCACTTCCAGAGGCATCTGGAGCCTCCAGTTTCTGAGCCTTCTAAAAATTCTGAATGTAAGCCTGGCTGACTCTTGCTTTTCCCACTACTGGGTAAGTATTCAATTTTCTTGGGTTTCATTTACAGTGGCCCATCTGCTTTCCATCTTCCAATATTTTGTTGCTGCTGTTTCTTCTCTCTTCCCAATCTTCACAGATATATAGATGTAGATATAGAGATACATTTTAAGCACTATTTATTGTTTTTCTGGTGAGTTCTAAGAGACAGCAAAAGTGAATGTGGTTATCCATCTTCTTTTCTAGCCCCAAGGACAGACTGACTCTTTACAATTTTTTCTCTTATTTTTTACTTGACACATAATAACTATACATATCTATGGGATACAGAATGCTCTTTCAACACATATATACAATGTATAAGGGTCAAATCAGAGTAATTAGCAGGTGCATCATTTTGAACAGTTGGTCTTTCTTTGTGTTGTGAACATTCAAAATCCTCTCTTCTAGCTCTTTGAAAATATACCTAAATTATTGTTAGCTGTATTCACCCTACAGTGCTGCAGAACCCTCGGAAGTATTCCTGTCTAGCAGCTGTAACTTTGTATCCGTCAAGGAACTCTCCCTAACTTCCCCTCTCCCCTACTCTTCCCGGATGCTAGTGACCACAGTTCTACTCTCTGCTTCTACTAGTTCATTTTTAAACTCCTACACATGAATGAGAACATGAAGTATTTATTTTTCCACGCATGACTTATTTCACATAATGTAATGTCCTCCATGTTGCTGCAACTGGCAGGATTCCATCCCTTTGTAATTCAGTATATTCCATTGTGTGCAATACATTTATCCATTTATCTGTCTATGGACATTAAGGTTGAGCCGGTATCTTCGTTATTGTGAAAAGTGCTGCAATCCAGTAAACATGAGGGTGCCGATATTTCTTCAATACACTGATTTCTTTTCCTTTGGATAAATACCCATTAGTGAGATTGCCAGATCATATGGTAGTTCTATTTGTAGGTTTTTGAGGAAGCTCCACACTGTTCCCCATTGTGACTGTCCTAATTTACATTCCCACTAACAGTGGGTAAGAGTTCCCTTTTCTCCACATCCTTGCCAATATTCATTATTGTTTGTCTTTTGTTAGCATGATAGCTGTTCTAACTTGGTGAGGTAATATCTCATCATGGTTTTGATCTACATTTCCCTGAGGATTAGTGATGTGGAGCATATTTTCATATACTTGGATATTTGTATGTCTTCTTTTGAGAAATATCTATGCAGGCTCTCTTACTTGTTTTTTCTTTTTTCTTTCTTTCTTTCTTTTTTTTTTTTTTTTTTTGAGACAGTCTTGCTCTGTTATCCAGGCTGGAGTGCAGTGGCATGATCTCAGCTCACTGCAACCTCTGCTTCCCAGGTTCAAGCAATTCTTCTGCCTCAGCCTCCCGAGTAGCTGGGACTACAGGTGCATGCCACCAGGCCCAGCTAATTTTTTTGTATTTTTAGTAGAGACGGGGTTTCACCATGTTAGCCAGGGTGGTCTTGATTTCCTGACCTCGTGATCCACCCGCCTCAGCCTCCCAAAGTGCTGGGATTACAGGCGTGAGCCTGGCCTGATTATTTTAAAATCAGATTTTTTGGCCATTGAATTGAGTGCCTTGTATATTTGGTATATGAGTCCCTTACTGGATGACTCATTTGCAAATGTTTTCTCTCATTCTACAGGTTGTCTCTTCACTTTGGATTATTTCCTTTCCATTAACCAACCTCTCCCCAACCTCCCCTCTCCCCTACTCATCCCAGCCTCTAGTAACCACAGTTCTACTCTCTACTTCTATCAGCTTGTTTTTAACTCCCACACATGAATGAGAACATGCAGTACTTATTTTTCCAGGCATGACTTATTTCACAAATGTAATGTCCTCCAGGTTAATCCATGTTGGTTTGGATTTGGATGAGATATTACCTCACCAAGTTAGAATGGCCAGCATGCTAACAAAAGACAAAAAACAATGAATACTGGCATGGATGTGGAGAAAAGGGAACTCTTACCCACTGTTGGTGGGAATGTAAATTAGCACAACCACAATGGGGAACAGTGTGGAGCTTCCTCAAAAACCTACCAATAGAACGACCGCAGGTTAACCCATGTTTTTACGTGGGATATAATCTCACTTGTCAACTTTTGTTTTCATCGCCTGTGCTTTTGAAATCTTACTGATACAATCTTTGCCTCAACCAATGTCCTAAAGCATTTCTCCTATGTTTCATTCTCATAGTTTTGTAGCTGTGGATCTTCCATCTAAGTCTTTAATCCATTTTGATTTGATTTTTGTATGTGGCAAGAGATAGGAGTCTAGTTTCTTCCTCCTGCATGCGGCTAGAATCAGTTTTCCCAACACTGAAGAGGGTGTTCTTCCCCCATGTGTGTTCTTGGTGCCTTTCAGACTGACTTTTTGATTGCCGCGTGTGTTCATTCCAGCTCCTCAGCTGGACGCTGAGGCTTTGGCTAGACATCTGGGAGAAACCTGGTACCTCTTTGTTGATCAGAGGTGTCCTTTCCACAAATGATTTGGCCAAGCAGGGATTTGTGACACTTTGTCATTTAATCATTCCTTTAACATGCCACAAATTAAAGTGTCCCTGGCCCAGGACATCCATCTATTTTTTTTGATGGAATTTTGCTCTTGTTGCCCTGGCTGGAGTGCAATGGTGTGATCTCCACTCGCAACCTCTGCCTCCTGGGTTCAAGCGATTCTCCTGCCTCAGCCTCCCGAATAGCTGGAATTACAGGCATGTGCCACCATGCCCAGCTAATTTTGTATTTTTAGTAGAGTCAGGGTTTCTCCATGATGATCAGGCTGGTCTCAAACTCCTGACCTCAGGTCATCCACCCGCCTTGGCCTCCTAAAGTGCTGGGATGACAGGTATGAGCCACCATACTTGGCCAGAGCTTCCATCTTAAAGGCCTACTGACCTCGTCCTGTCCCTGGAGACCCTGTAACCATCCCCAGGCTGCTCCTCAGCCCTAGGCAGCCTTTTTCAGGGTCAGGATGGTACCAAAGAATGGGTTCAGCTTTGGGGCAACGATGACTGCAACGGCTCCCAGTGTGACTTCTCTTGTGTGCCCTTGGGCAGGCTTCCACCTGCCATACCCACAAATGTAAGGTGGGAATGATTAGTGCTGTTCTCGCCTGGCTTCTGTTCAGGTGTTTCTCAGCACCTGAGTGATTGCATGGGGCTCACGTGACTCATTCTGGCCAATGGCTTCTGAGCAAAAAATGACGTATGTCATTTCTAGGCTGGCTCATGTAATCACTGATACGAGACCCTCCAAGCCTTTTCTCTGCTGTGGAGACCCAGCCGTGTTTCTGATGGCAGCTGCTCTGACAGTCTGGGTTGCAGAGTAAGAACAAAGATGACATGGAACAGAAGGCCAGCCAGCCTGCAAAAGTCATAAGTGAGACACAAACCTGGTGGAGGCCATGGAAATGAGAGGGTCTCACGGTCGCTGGAGCATAACTTAGCTTCCTTCACTGACACACCTCGTGAAGCTATAAGGAGTCAGTGGTGACATGTGTGAACCTGCACGGGGCTCTGCCTGGCACTGCGCAGGTATTGAAGAACCGTGATCCTTTTGGTGGCCCCAGGAGACCTGAGAGACAGAGACTGTGTGACTCAGGCAGATGCTCCACATCCAGACACAAGAGTCAAAGGTCACTGAGGGGGTCGACAGGAGCCCCTCAGGAGCAAATAAGTCACACTTATTCCACTCCCAACTCTGTGCTGGGCTCAACCAATGGGTACTGAGCAACTGCAAAGGGATGGGATGGAAATGCTGAGATGCTTCCAGCCCCTAGGCCAAGCCTCTGGGTTTCAAATCCACTGCAGTTCAGTCCCTCTCCGAGGAAGGGAGACTCTCACTGAGTCGATTGATGGGTGGGGGAAGGTGTGTGATGGGAAGAGAGGGCATGTGACAGCACAGGACAGATTATGGGGATTGCGGCTTGCCCCGCCCCCGCAGCACAAGGGCAGTGACAGAGAGACCTGTGTGAGTACAGGTCCCTTTCTGGCTTTTTTTTTTTTTTTTTTTCAGACAGAGTTTTCCTCTTCTTGCCCAGGCTGCTGGAGTGCAATGGCGTGGTCTCGGCTCATTGCAACCTCTGCCTCCTGGGTTCAAGTGATTGTCCTGTTTAGCTTCCCAAGTAGCAGGGATTACAGGCATGCGCCACCATGTCCAGCTAATTTTTGTATTTGTAGTGGACACAGGGTTTCACCATGTTGGCCAGGCTGGTCTCGAACTCCTGACTTTGTGATCTGCCCACCTCGGCCTCCCAAAGTGCTGAGATTACAGGCGTGAACCACTGTGCCCAGCAAATTTTTTTTTCTGGTTTTGTTTTTTGGATGAGAGGTTTCTATGTTGTGCAGGCTGGCCTTGAACACAAGCCTCGCCTCCTCAAGTGCCAGGACAACTGGCCTGAGCCACCGTGGCTCCCTGGCTTTTTTAACACGGGACTGGAGCTCTCAGACAGGATGTCTCCACTGCTTCCTCACCCAGCAGGTGTGGGCAAGGACTGTCATTCAATTCTATGTTACATTGCCGTGGCCTGGGTGTCCCCACAATGCCCTTTTCCACCTGCGATTGCATCGTGACCTCTCTCCTCCTTCTGGGGTCATCACAGGCTGAGCACAGGTACCTGAAATTAGGCTCAGCTTCAGCGTTAACTGGCAGTTGGACCCTGAGCCTCAATTCCCTCATCTGTAAAATGAGGATCATACACACACTTGCCCTGTGTACCCCACAGGAGCCCTGTGAGACTCAAATATGAAAATGGGCATGACAGGCCTTTTAAAACATGGGAGTTCTCTGAGAATGCAAGTTTATTTCAGAGAGTTAAACCTTACCCTTCCCATGGAGCTGGGCAGAGCAGATCATTTTATCCCCATTTCAGAGATAAAGAAGTAGAGGTACAGAGGTTAAGCGATTTGCTCAAGGTCCCACAGCTGGTGGGTGGCAGAGTTGAGGTCATGATCTGGGTGCTGTGTGTCTGAATCTAGTCTCTGCTTCACCAAGTCATTTCCCTACAAAAACCCCCATGGAAAAAAATCCCTGGCCGGGAGCAGTGGCTCATGCCTGTAATCCCAGCACTTTGGGAGGCTGAGGCAGGTGGATCACAAAGTCAGGAGTTCAAGACCAACCTGACCAAGATGGTGAAACCCCGTCTCTACTAAACATACAAAATTAGCCAGGCATGGTGGCAGGTGCCTGTAATCCCAGCTACTTGGGAGGCTGAGGCAGGAAAATCACTTGAACCTGGCGGCAGAGGTTGCAGTGGGCTGAGACTGAGCCGCTGCACTCCAGCCTGGGTAGCAGAGTGAGACTCCATCTCAAAATAAAAGAAAAGAAAATCCCTGTAGATCCGGCCCCACTGGAAAGGACTTCTCCAGCCCTCAGGATCCACTGTTCTGGAAGCAGGCACACAGGTAAGCAGACACGACCCACAGGTAGAGACAGGAGGCCCTGCCTGTGATTAACCTGACACCATGGTGTTCGGGAGACAGAGTGAAGCCCGTGATGGGTTGAAGGCTGGAGTCTACCAAGATGGGGCAGAAACAGTTCACTGGCTGCACCTTGTCGCAGCGTCAGGCTCTTTCTGATCATGAAAGTGGTCGTGCCCTCAATTCCAGTGCCGAGGAGCTGGGTGACTCATGGAGCCCTCGGTCGGCAGTGGTTCAATATGTCTGGCCTCCATCTGCTCCCCAGCCTCAGCCCCTGTGCAGCCACCTGTGCTACACCTTCCTTAGTCAACAAGCAAGTCAATATGCTGGGGACATTTGGTGGGTGAAAGCTGCTGAGGATGTTGGGGGGCTGTGTGTTTTTCCTGGCGCAAGGATCAGGGTGACTAACGCAGGCATGCGTAATCATGGAACAACCCCTCCTACTTAGGCAGCCTTGATAGTCTTCAAACATTTTTGTACACATGATCTTGTTGATCTCTGCAAGTATTTTATAAGCTGGGGAAGACAGAAATATTCACCCTGGGGCACAGAGAGGCTTACCAGGGCAGAGACAACAAATAGGCAGAGCTCAAACCATTCCTCAATTCCTTTGCTAGTGGCAGACATCATTAATCAATTATGCCACTCTTTCCAGTTCATCTGGGATGCGGCCTCAGAGCATCTCATTACAGCCCTTCAGGCAGCCACTACCAATCGATTAAGGATTGCCATCCTAGGTGTAGTAGACGTCAACTACCTAATTAGCTGGGTGACCTTGGGCAATTCTTACCGGGCTTCCCAACAGAAAAACAGGAAGATGGACTAGAAGTCCTGTGTTTCTGTGGTATGGTCTGTTGACAAGTCCTGTGTCATCCTTCTTTGCTCCTTTCCACACAGTGGGCGCTCAGTATCTCGTCACCTGTTGCATCGGACCGCTTGGTGGTCTCCTTTCCAGGCTGCAGTGCATTGTGGAAACTGTCGCCCGTTTGCCCTTCCTCAAGTTGTCTGCTCAAGAACTTCCGCGGGGCGGGGAACATCACACACTGGGGCCTTTCCGGGGGTGAGGGGTAAGGGGAGGGAGAGCATTAGGACAAATACCTAATGCATAAGAGGCTTAAAGCCTAGATGACGGGTTGATGGGTGCAACAAATCACCATGGCACATGTATACCTGTGTAACAAACCTGCACGTTCTGCACATGTATCCTAGAACTTCAAGTAAAAATTAAAAAAAAAAAAAAAAAAACTTCCAAAGGCCCTCCATGGCCTTCCCAAGAGAGTCCCACTGCAGAGTGGCCATGCGCTGGCCCTTCTCGTCTTCAAATTCCATGCCAAGACTCCTCTTTACCCATCTCAGCTTTCAGCCAAAGGGCACATTTGTCTGTTCGTGTGTGTGGCCCACACTATCCCCATCCCACCCCCGGGCCTTTGCCCATGCTGTTCCTGTGCCTGGGGGGGGCCTGCCCTTACCACCATTCCTTATATCTGCTTCTCAAAAGCTCCATATTAATCGTCTTAGCAAATGCTACCACCTGCTTCACAACTTCATGAATTCACAGCAGGGAGTGCCCACTCCCTCCTCTAAAATATTAGTGCTTTTTTTTCTCTTTCCACATGCCTGTCCCTGCCGCTCCCTCAATCTTCCAGCTTACTCACCTAGGAAATGCCAGGTGACTCACAGCCAGCACTCCAGGCAACAAACAGGACACTCACCTTCCTTTCCAATAGCAGTCATGGTGAAGGCATTTCCCGAGACCTACTATGCACAAGACGCCGAGGTGGTGGTCATGGGGCATCTGGCAGGGGCTCTTGCCAGCCACTGGAGTTCTTTCTCCCTAGGGAGGGGTGCAGCTATCAGAGGGGTGCCTTTAGTTCTGAAGGGGGTTGGCCTTTGCAGAGTGTGCACCTCTGATGGGTATGAGGAGAGGGAAGAGAAAGACTGAGGCCAATGAGGGAACACAGCTCCTTTCTTCTTTCTAGAAAGCCCACGCCTTCCTCCTCTCCAGGAACCCTCACTAACCATGCACCTTATGGAGAACTTGCTGGAGATAGTGGGGACCCAGACCCTGCCTTAACCAAAAGTGGCAGACACTCACAGGCCTTAGTGCCTGTGCTCAGGCTGTCCCTACTATTTGGGCTATACTTCCACTCACTCTCCTCAACCCCCTCTACGTCCTTCCAGCTCAGTGCCACCTCCTCCAGGAAGGCTTCCCTGACCACCCCACCTGGAAATGGTCTGTGCGTGTGGACTCAACCTTTTTACTGAGCCTCTGGTAGAGTATTCACCCAGTCCCACCTCCCTGTGGTCACTTATGTTCAAGCGACACTGCTATCACCTTGTTCCATAAGGTCTTTGAGGCTAAGGTCTGTTTCTGAGCCTCCCTGATTCCCCTGGGCCTAGACATGCTGACACATTGGGCACCCAGAAAGATCTGTCGTGCAGAATGAGCAGTGAGCACCGGGTGTGAGGCAGAGGCTCTAGAGGATGTCTCACAGTGCCCTAACCCTTGCCCTGCCTTCAAGGGAAAAGGGCCTGGAAAAGCCAGCTGGGCCTCAGAGAGCAGGAGAAAAAGATGTTGGCCCCTCCCCTCCCCTGCTCCTCCTGGCTGAGTATCTCCATGCTGAATTCAAGGGAGTGATCATAAAAAGCAGAGCCTCCTTGACTTATTTCTAGGGCCAAAGCTAGGTGTCTGCGCTTCCCCTCATACCTGCTCTCACACCTGCGACGACAATGGGCCTCAGCTATTTCACCCGGAGTAGGGAGGACCCATGAAGATGCCAGCTACCTCAGAAGGGCTGTGTGGCAGCCCTGGGTTAAATCCCAGCTGTCACTCATCAGCTGGTGACTGTGGGCAAGGGGCTTAGTCTCTCTGACCCTCCACTTCCTTCCTTTATTTTTTACTTTTATTTTTTGAGACAGGGTTTTGCTCTGTCACCCAGGCTGGAGTGCAGTGACCCCATTTCCTTCCTTTAAAATGGAGCTAATAATCACAAGAAGACAGCCGGGCGCAGTGGTTCACACCTGTAATCCCAGCACTTTGGGAGTCCGAGGTAGGTGGATCGCCTGAGGTCAGGAGTTCAAGATCAGCCTGGCCAACATGGTGAAACCCTGTCTCTCCTAAAAATACAAAAATTAGCCCGGCATGGTGGTGCGCGCCTGTAATCCCAGCTACTTGGGAGGCCGAGGTAGGAGAAGTGCTTGAACCTGGGAGGTGGAGGTTGCAGTGTGCTGAGATCATGCCACTGCACTCCAGTTTGGCAACAGAGAGAGACTCTGTCCCAAAAAATAAAAATAAAATAAATAATCATAAGAAGACAAACGCTGTGGGATCCCACCCACGTGAGGTTCCCAGAGTAGTAAATTTGTAGAGACAGAAAGTAGAATAGTTACTAGGGGGAGGCGGAGGAGAGGATGGGGAGTTGGTGTTTAGTGGGCACTGACTTTCACTTTGGGATAATGAAAAGTTCTGCAGATGGATGGTGGTGATGGTTGCACAGCACTGCGAATGCTCTTTCTACTGAACTGTACACTTAGGAATAGCTATGAAGGTAAATTTTTGGTTACGTGTATTTTATCCCAATTAAACATTTTCAAAAATCTTTTAGAAATTGGAGCTGGTGAGAGCACTTATCATTACCTCCTGGGGTTGTGGTGGGAATCAATGAGCAGACCCCTCAATCGCTGGGTCCAGTGTCTGGAATGGAAAGGACACTTCATAAGTCCTGTCCCTTGCCTCCCGGTCCCTTCTCCTGGGCGGGGAAGCCGGGGTCCCTGTGGCTGAGGCTGCAGTGTGTGTCAGAGGCAGTGGCAAGGCAGTGGCCTGGCTGTTCGCTGTGGAGGTAGTGAGCTCCCCGACAGAGGCAGTGTGCGAGTGGCAGAGGCCAGGCAAGCACTCGTGGCTGTGGATGTGGGCCCTGAGCTCCCTTCTCACCTGAGGATTCAAGCAGTTTCTCAGCTTGACCTGTCTTACCCTACCCCGCTACCATCTTCAGTGGCTGCACTAAGGCGTCCTGGCCATTCTGTCCTCTGCCAACCAGACCACATCTGGGAGCACCCGCCGCTCTTCTCCCTGGGCCAGGCAGGTGGTAGGGCCACGCCCAGCCTCCAGGAGCCTATGTCAGGTGGAGGTGAGCATGGGAGGGAACAGTGGCAGAAGCAGTCAAGACAGGTGGCACCTCCTAGGTCCTGGGTTGGGGACAGAGCAGGGACAGGAGGAGCAAGGTGAAAAGAATGGCAAAGACTGCAGGGCAGACAGGCATTGGCTCCATCCAGCCCTCCTGGCTCTGAGCTGGTTTCTTCCTATGGAAAGGGGCCTGATCATAGCACCTTTTCCGTAGGCTGTGACAATAGATGACACAATGCAGAAAGCGCTCAGAGCACAGCTAACCCTTAACAAATGGTGATCAATGTTGATTGCTAGTTTTTGAGTGTTGAGTGGTGTGTGTGTGTGTGTGTGTGTGATTTGTTTTTGAGAGAAAGAGAGTCACATAGAAGAGCCCAGTCCTCACCGCAGGGAGCTGGCATCCCTCCTGGGGCAGGATGTCTTCCAAACTCCCCTCCCCACCACTCAGCCACCACCACCATCCCCTCCCTTCTTCAGAGCAGGGTCAAGAGGCCCAGAGACCCAGATCCCCAGAACTTCTGCGAATCCCTAAAGAAGTTCCCCTCCTTCAATAGTCCTCCTTCCCTGCCCTTTCTCAGTCCAAGAAGACGCCCCTCCCTGCACATTCACCATAGAGGATCTTTGGCTCTGCTGGCCTGCCAGATGTAAATGGAAAGCTCGCTCCATTTTCTTTGTCCCAGGGGAATTTACTCAGCCATAGGAAGCTCTCAGTCAAGAGGAAACCTCTGCTGGTTGTCAGAAAGCAATTCGGAAGTGACAAATTCCCGGGAATAGTATTGGAAACCCACCCCAGGACGGCCTCCAGCAGGTGACAGTGGAGAGTACAGTGGTGATCAATTCTCTGTCTAACTTTCCATGCACACCCCCGAGTTCCCAGTGGGAAGCCAGGTGGGGTTAAGGTTCAAATGAGAGTGAAAGCCACGACCAGCCCCTGCTGTTTCGCACTTGCCTGGTGACAATGACCATCCCAATGATTGTACAGGAACATCAACAATAATGAGAAAGTTCATATCTTTCACCCACTTTTGGATTAGATTGTTTGTCTTCTTGTTACTGAGTTGCAAGATTTCATTGTAAATTCTTAGTAAAAGTACTTTCCTAGGCATATGTTTCACCAAAAAAAGACCTAACACATTGTGTACTTGCTGTGGATTGCAATACCGTTCTTCGTGCTTTGCCATCAGTTCGCTCCCTCAATCTTTACCACGACCAATGAAATAGACACTGTTATTACTCCCATTTCACAGAGGAGGAACCTGAGGCTCAGAGGAGGGAAACCCAAGCCACAGAGCTGGCACGTGGAGAGTGAGATTCCAGAGCCCACCTCACAGCCCCTTGAAAGGCAGCTGTCCACAGGCACAGTGGATAAAGGAGACAAACCGCTGCCTCGGACACCTGTGGGGGTCAAATGAACCAGTGTGTACAGTGGTACTTAGTGAACTGTGAATGTGAGTTACGAATAAAATACCAGGCTCCCTCTCTAGAGGGCTCCCCAAAACCAGACCCGCAACCCACCTTTTTCTTCAAGAACAGTCAGCAAGATCAAACCTTCTCAGAGGAGGCAAAGAAAGGAGTGGGCTGAGTCAGAACCAGGCTGGACTCATTAAAACCAGTCAGCATTGCTTTGATCTGAACAGAACTGGTTTGATCCAGTTAGATTTAGCCAGAACCACTTAGAACTAGCCAGAATTTGTTTTAAAAGGTCCAAACTGGGCTGGGTGCAGTGGCTTACACCTGTAATCCCAGCACTTTGGGAGGTCAAGGTAGGGGGATACTTGAGATCAGGAGTTCAAGACCAGCCTGACCAACGTGGAGAATATCTACTAAAAAAATACAAAATTAGCTGGGCATGGTGGCATGTGCCTATACTTCCAGCTACTTGGAAGGCTGAGGCAGGAGAATCACTTGAACCTGGGGGTTGCGGTGAGCCAAGATCTCACCATTGCACTCCAGCCTGGGGGACAAGAACGAAACTCCATCTCACAAAAAAAAAAAGGTTTAAATTGATGTGATCTAGTCATATCAGGTTAGAACCAGTTTACATCCTGAGATGATTGACGTTAGAACTGGCTTCAGCTGATTAGAAGCAGGTTGAGCCCATCATGACTGGCTGGGGGTAGCCACCCGCTCTGGTTTTACACCAGCATGCTTCAGTAATGCATTCAAAGCTGGCCTGCGGTGGGATGAGATGTGAGTAGGAAGAGGGCAGTGGCTTTGGACGGTCAGGGAATTACAGCCAGGCTTGGCTCTGCCTGGAGGAGGGCCTTGAATGCCGAGCTGAAGTGTACATGATGTCCTGTCCATATTCAAGCCACACATGACCCTGTGGAGTGCCGCACGGGCCACATGCTGTAAATCAATTCCCCTCTCACCCAGTGATTAATGGGAGGGAAGCTTTCATCACTCATTCTGGGTAAGTTATTGCATATGGAAGCACATCTTTGATTTTATGAGTTCTTGCTGGAGCATGAAATTTCTTGGAGGAGGTCCCTGAGGAATGTCCACTCCCTGTTCCCTGTCCCTTCTCCCCTCACAGATCCCACTCCCCACTTCCTCCTTGCCCAACTCCTCCTCCCACTCAACTTTGTCTCTTTGGGAGCCTCTGCTGCACCTCCCCAGGCCAAAGGGCTCACCAGCGCTCGGAGGAAGGGCTGGGGGAGGCGGCATTCGCTGCCACCTTCTGCTTAGGAGAGCAAGGGCTGATGGTGCTTTGTAGACAACAGGGTGAGGGAGGAGGGAGGAATCACAGAGCAGAGACGGACTCGCTGCTGTCCTGGACCAGATATAGTCCAGATAGTCCAGGCCGACCTACCGAGGGCAGGGAACTGAGGAGTGCAGAGGGGCCAGGCCACCCGAGGGGCTTCCTGCAGTAGCTGCTCTACAAAGCCATGGTGGCTCCAGATATGAGTCCACTTAGAAATCCAGATACTTAGAAATTCTAGAGATCCTTTGAAATGCACATAGGTTGGACCCTCATTTTTTCCCAGGGTCACTGAGTGGGAGGGACTTGCCAGGCTGCACAACCAGGACAAGAAGCTGCTCCGACGCCCAGTCCAGAGGGCTGCCTCCCCGAGGAAGTGATGTCTGCTTATCCGTTGACCCTGGCTGCACCTGCAGCACCAGCAGCACACTTCCCAAAGCCCCTTGGGGACCTTGGGAGCTCAGATCACCATGGCATTGAAGCGCATGGGCCCTACAGACTCTGGAGCCAGACAGACCTGGCTCTATGATCCTGCTCTACTAGCTGTGTGACCTTGGGCAAGAGTCTTTGCCTCTCTGAGCCTTAATTTACTTGACCACAAAATGGGAGAATACAAGAAGTCAGCTCATGTGTGACATTATTGGGAAATTTAAATGAATACAAATGCACAGTTGATGACATTGCATGTTCACCTAATGGTTGAATCAATAATACCTATTGTTAGCATTTATGACAATAATTTTAACTATCATTGAGCCTTTGTCCTTGGTCGTGGAGACACTAGATGAGGACTCTAACGACCTGTGTTAGAGTCCTTGCTCAGGCACTGTCTCACTCATTATGTGGCCTCAGTCTCCCCATCTTTAAAGTGGGGGTAAGTCCTTCTGCTCTACCTGCCGATGTAGTTATGAGACTCCAGAGATGTGAATGGCTTTTGAAAGCTAAAGAGTGTCAAACTCACAATCTGTTCTGCTGGGCACAGAGAATGAGTGACCCATCTGACTCCAGGATGCTCCGGCAGTGTGGTCGGTAGGCACAGATGGTCCCAGCTGTCAGCTCTTTCAGGGTCTGCCTGAGCTGCAGCGACCCACCTTGCCTGAGGTCATGCCTTCCCTGGGGCAGCCCACAGCTGGGGGCGGAGCAAGCCGCGGGATAAAGACTCAGCCATTTGGGTCCACCATGGAACATTCTGATGGGCACTAGCTGAGGCTTCGCCAGGCCTGCCTTGAGGTTCAGCTGTCCCTCCACCCATCCTCCTTCCCCCCGCTTCCACTCATGTGTGTTCATCCCCCATACGCATCTTGCACGCCAGATGTCACTTCAGTGTCTGCTTTGGGGGAACCCAATCTGCAACTGCTATGTAATAAAACGGCTGCCTCTTCCTGACACAGCTTTGCTTACCACACAGGGAAGGCACCCCCAGGCCTAAGACCCCGCCCCTAACATGGGCCCTTTAACACCTGGCTCAGAATCCTAAAAACCTGGAAATCCAGTTTGCCAGTGGGTAGTCGGTGTAGATGGAGGCTCTCCAGGTGGGTTTGTTGAGTTGCAGGGAAAAGAAAGGCAGAGTGGAGGGCGAGGAGAGCTGCTGTCCTAACACACGCCTCTTTCTAGAGGCCCCTACAGAGGGACGCTCAGCAGTGAGTGTTTTCTTGCATAGTGATGACCTGATACTCAGTCTCACCAAGACCACTGGTCAAACCACTGACCTCTGTGGGTGGAGTGAGAGTTTCCCAATTCACCATGAGATGAGGGAAGTGGGGAATTAATTATACTCCTCATAATTTTTTGCTGTTAAGAGAACTGCATACTGCTGGTTATAGATTGCAGGGGTTTTTGTTTTGTGTTGTGTTTAAGGTCCTCACTTGGCAAAAGAACAAAGAGAAGGAGCTCTATATCTTTGAAATCCAGGTCTGGGATGCACCTAAGAGTTCTGAGTCACCGGGACGAGGCTCCTCACTGTGCTGAGGCGGAGAGCAGGGCTCCTTGGCTGTGGACATTTCTGGGGCATGTCCACCTCCCTCATTGCAGAGGAGGGAAGGGAGGCTTAGAGAGGCAGAGTGACTTGCCTCAAGACACACAGCCAGTTAGGTGCAGCGTCAGGCTTCCGGAACTCCAGGAGTCCATCACTTTCTCCCTAAGAGGCAATGGCTTTCAACCTCCCTTCTGGGGGCCTCGCCCTGTTCATAGCTTGGACTGTAGGTGGGGTGACCTCGGTGCCCTTCCAACTCCACGATGTCTGTGGCGAGACTCTGCGCTCTGCATACGGTGGTGGACTGTGACCTGCCCCTCCTTCCCCCTCACAGGTCCTCAACACCTGGAAGGGGTCATGAAGGCCAGGATGGGTCAACAGCACCCCTCAGTGAGCTGTGGGCCTTCCCACCATCACTCCTGAGCTAACTGCCACCCGCTCACCTGCCAGGTACCTGCCCATGTATCCCCAGCTCTGGGCCGCCATTAACAACGTGTTGCAGCAGTTTTACGAAGCGTGGCTTGGAACAATTTTACACCTCATTTGATTTATATTCTGGGATTCCTTCCTCTTTCAGAGGTTCCCTCCATCTGGAGAGACAGCGTGTGTCACCCATTCTAGTTCCCTGGGCTCCCGCAGAGCAGACAGACCCCAGGTCCTTAGCAAACAGCACCATGACCTCCCTCCCAGGCTTTCTCTCCAGGTGACATCCTTGTGCCAGGACATCTGTGACTGAGGCCGGCTCAGTAATGACCGAGAGAATCCCAGAGTAGGAAACGACCTCCGGGATGGGTGACCAACCCCCAATCTACAGGTGAGGAAACCGAGGGTTGGAGAGAGGCCTTGGGACCCTTCTGAAAGTCACAGAGCCAGTCCATGTCAGGCACCTGCCTCCAGGGTCTGCCTGCGAGTTGAGGCCAGCCATGAGCTGACCTTCCAGGCAGCAGACCCACTAGACACTCTCCACAGGGCAGTGATCTTGCAGAGGCACAGGAACAGCCAAGCTAAAGGACCACTTGTCCACCTCCCTCATTGCAGAGAAGGGAAGGGAGGCTTAGAGAGGCAGAGTGACTTGCCTCAAGACACACAGCCAGTTAGGTGCAGAGTCAGGCTTCCAGAACTCCAGGATTCCATCGCTTTTTCCCTAAGAGGCAAGATCATCTCCATGGCTGGGTCCCCTCCTTCATTCATTTTTTTTATGGCCTCCCAGGAGCCAGGCATGGTGTCAGGCAGGGAGGATGTGGCGATGACATGAGAGGCCCAGTGGCTGCAGCTCTGCAGTGGAGGTCGATAAGCCCTTGGGAGATGACATCACAAGGTGGTGAGGCTGTGAAGACAGAGCATCGGTTCTAGAAGTAGACCTTTTCCTCTCCACCTTTGCGGAACTCCCCTCACTACGACTCCTGGTTGAAGGCCAAGCCCAGCTCTCACTACAGAAGTTGGTAAGGCCAGAAACTCACCACCCCAGCCTTCTTGAGGTATGTGACCAGGCTTCATCCAACTAGAAGTACCTGTTTAGACTCCGGAGCTGGTGACATGAGGAAAGAGAGGGCGAGGGTGTTCTCTGTGGCCACGGGGCTGGGGCGGTTATGGTGAAGTCTAGTGCCAGGGACAGAGGCAATGCAGTTGGCATTGGTGGCGCAGACCACAGCGTCCTGGGTTCAGCACCGTTCTGGAGGTGACCTGTCCTGGAGCTTGACATGGATGATGCCCCTGCTGTGTAGCTCTAGGACGATGACGCTGCAGCCCATGCAGAGAACATGTGAGGCTCTCAGTATCTTTAAGAAGTAGATTTTTTGATTTGGAAACTTTCAAACATGCACCAAAGTAGAATAGTACAAAGATGGCCACCGCCAGGTAGCCAGCACAGAGCGGCAGCCACCATCACCGTCCGCCATGAGTGTTCATCTTCCCTCTACGCCTCTCTACACACTTTTTTTCCTCAAATTAATTTTAATTAGTAGACTTCATTTTTCAGAGCAGTTTTACAAAAAGTGGAGCAGACAGAACCAAAAGTTCCCATATACCACATCTCCCACCCCTCACACAACAGCCCCTGTCGTTAACGTCTTGCATTGCTAGGGGACATGTGTTACAGGCAGTGAACCAATAACAATACATTTATTATTACTATTCATTATCATCAACAAAAGTCCATGCTTTATTCATATTTCCTTAGCTTTTACATAATGTCCCTTTGCTATTCCAGGATTCCATCCAGAATCCCATATGGCACTTAGTCTCTACGTTACCACAGGCTTGTCTTGGCTGTGCCAGTTTCACAGACTTCCCTTGTTTTTAATGACCTTGACGGTTTTGAGGTGTACAGCTCACGGGTAGTGTGGGATGCCCTCTACTGGACTTCATTAGACTGGGGTGATGAGGTTTTGGAAGGAAGATCACAGAGGTGAAGTGCTATTTTCATCACATCATAGTCGAGGTACATACTGTCTGTCATGATTAATTGTTGCTGATGTTGACCTTGATCCCCTGGATGAAGTAGTGTTTGTGAGATTACTCCACTGTGAAGTTACTGTTTTTTCGCCACTTTCCATACTATACTCTATGGAGGGACATCACTATGCATAGCCCACACCTAAAGAGTGGGGAGTTGTGCTCCCCTCCTTCAAGAGTGGAATATCTACATATTTTATTTCATTATCTTTTTTTTGAGACAGAGTTTCACTCTTGTTACCCAGGCTGGAGTGCAGTGGCGCGATCTCAGCTCACTACAACCTCCACCTCCTGGCTTCAAGCAATTCTCCTGCCTCAGCCTCCCGAGTAGCTGGGAGTGCAGGCGTGCACCACCACGCCCAGCTAATTTTTTTGTATTTTTAGTAGAGACGGGGTTTCACCATGTTGACCAGGATGGTCTCGATCTCTTGACCTCGTGATCCACTCACCTCGGCCTCCCAAAGTGCTGGGATTATAGGTGTGAGCCACCATGCCCGGCCTATATTTTATTTTATTTTATTTTGACACGAGTTCTCACTCCATCCCAGGTGGGAGTGCAGTGGCACGATCTCAGCTCACTACAACCTCTGCCTCCCAGGCTTAAGCGATTCTCCTGCCTCAGCCTCTCAAGTAGCTGGGATTACAGGGACATGCCACCATGCCCAGCTAATTTTTATGTCTTTTGTACAGATGGGTTTCACCGCGTTGCACAGACTGGTTTTGAACTCCTGGGCTCAAGTGATCCACTCGCCTCGACCTCCCAAAGTGCTGGGATTACAGGTGTGAGCCATCAAAACTGGTCATAATTTATTTTAAAGCAACTTCTAGATATCCTATCATTTCATTCACAGATACTTCAGTATATATCTTAGCAGATACAGACTTAAAACACACACACACAACTGTATTAGTATTATCACCCGACACCATTACCAATAATTCTTTAATAGCATTTACTATCCAGAACATGTTTAGTTTCCCATATTGTCTCGAAAATGTATTTCTATGGTTGGTTTGTTCATGTCAGGATTCAAACTGAATCAAATTGAAAAGATATCTTTTCATTTTGATTAGAGTCATTTCTCCTGGAGAACTTCAAACATTCTGGTCTTGGCTGATTGCTGTATTACGATTTTATTTAATATATCCTCTGTCCTCTGTATTTCCTGGAAACTGGTAGTTATGCCAGAGGCATGATCAAATTCAGGTTCATTGTTTTGGTAAGAATCCATCGTAGTGATGCATTCAGTGTCAGATGTCCCTCTTTTAATGTGGCTAGGATTGATCAGGGGTTGAAACTTATCATTTCTCTTCATGGATTTAGCAGCTGCTGATAATTGATGCCTAGACTCATGACCTTTTAATAAATTCCTTTTCTTCTTAAATAAGGAAGTCAGCCAGATGCGGTGGCTCACGCCTGTAATCCCAGCACTTTTGGAGGTTGAGGCAGGCAGATCACTTGAGGTCAGGAGTTTGAGACAAGCCTGGCCAACATGGTGAAATCCTGTGTCTACTAATAATACAAAAATTAGCCAGGCATGGTGGCGTGTGCACCTGTAATCCCAGCTACTCGCGAGGCTAAGACAGGAGAGTTGCTGGAACCTGGGAGGCGGAGGTTGCACTAAGTCTAGATTGCACCACTGCACTCCAGCCTGGGTGACAAAAGGAGACTCCATTGGAAAGAAAGAAAGAAAGAAAGAAAGAAAGAAAGAGAGAAAGAGAGAAAGAGAGAAAGAGAGAAAGAGAGAAAGAGAGAAAGAGAGAAAGAGAGAAAGAGAGAGAGAGAGAGAGAGAGAGAGAGAGAGAAAGAGAAAGAAAGAAAGAAAGGAAAGAAAGCATGAGAGAGAGAGAAAGAAAGAAAGAGAGAAAGAGAAACAGAGAAAGGAAGGAGGGAAGAAAGGAAGGAAGGAAGGATGGAAGGAAGGAAGGAAGGAAGGATGGGAGGAAGGAAGGAAGGAAAGAGAGAGAAAGAGAAAGGAAGGAAGGAAAGAGAGAGAAAGGATGGAAGGAGGAAGGAAGGAAGGAAAGAGAAAGAAAGAAAGTGTCTATTTCTTGTGACAAAACATTTGACAGATAAATCCTGGATGCCCAGTCTGGTGCTTTTCAAACTCCACCTGGCAGATGCCTGCCTAAGTGCTTGTTCGTGAGACGGGTATAGCAAGGGGGTTTGGAGTGAGGACGATGGAGCCAGAACTGCCTGAGTTGAGGTCCCACCACTACCACTGATTAAATGCATGCTCTGGACAGCTTTCCTCGGTTTCCTCATCTGTAAAATGGAGATGCTGTTGATAATATCGCCGCCTAGTTCATAAGGTTATAATCAGAATTAAAGTATTTAATATGTACAAAGCCCTTGGAACACTGACTAGCACAAAATTAAGCATCAATAATTGTTAAATGATAGGATAATAACACTAATAATTTTTTTTTGAGATGGAGTCTTGCCCTGTCATCCAGGCTGGAGTGCAATGGACGATCTCGGCTCACTGCAACCTCCACCTCCTGGGTTGTAACGATTCTCCTGCCTCAGCCTCCTGAGTAGCTGGAATTACAGGCACCTGCCACCACACCCAGCTAATTTTTGTATTTTAGTAGAGAAAATTTTATATTAGTTTTATAAATTTTGTGTTTTTAGTAGAGATGGGGTTTCACCCTGTTGGCCAGCCTGTTCTCGATCCCTGGCCTTACGATCTGCCTGCCTTGGCCTCCCAAAGTGCTAGGATTACAGGCATGAGCCACCACATCTGGCCGATGAATAATTTTTTTATTTTTATTTTTTATTATTTATTTATTTATTTATTTATTTTAAAGAATGAAAGAGAGAAAGAAAGAGGAGGAGATTTTAGAAAAAGAGAGAAAAGGAGAAAGAAAGAAACAGCAAAAGAAAGAAAAAAAGAAAAAGAAAGAGAAGAGATTTTAGAAAAAGAAAAAGAGAAAGAAAGAAACAGCAAAAGAAAGAAAAAAAAAAGAATGAAAGAGAGAAAGAAAGAGGAAGAGAAAGAGGGAGAGAGAATGGGATTCTTGTTTTATTGCCCAGGCTAGAATACAGTCTAAAAATGGGTATTAAAAACCTCTTTTATGCCAATAATTGTGTTTAACAGTGGAGACAGGAAGGAATAGGGGATGAAAATAACAAATAAGCAG
>PVKP010030646.1:0-27742 GCA_004027715.1 Plecturocebus donacophilus
CATGGCCTGGTGTGGAGCAGGTGTAGACTGTGTGTTCATGGCCTGGTGTGGAGCAGGGTGTAGTCTATGCACCCATGGCCTGGTGTGGAGCGTGGTGTAGACTGTGTGCTCATGGCCTGGTGTGGAGCAGGGTGTAGTCTATGTACTCATGGCCTGGTGTGGCGTGTGGTGTAGTCTATGCACTCACGGCCTGGTGTGCAGCGTGGTGTAGTCTATGCACTCACGGCCTGGTGTGGAGCAGGGTGTAAACTGTGTGCTCATGCCCTGGTGTGGAGCAGGGTGTAAACTGTGTGCTCATGCCCTGGTGTGGAGCAGGGTGTAGTGTGTAAAAGCGTTGCTTGTTCTGCAGTATGTACTCAATACATTTTCTAGAAGGAATGAACATTTTTGTTCTCAAATTGACTGCTCTCATGGGCAAGTTCCAGTTACTGTGGCCCCAAGCTCTGTAGTGCCATGTCTCAAAATGGCTCTGCTTCCTATTTGTCATCATCCCAGGGCAAGACTCAGAAGAAAATAAATCCAGGACCTCCACTCATTTAAACAAACCTCCACTCATTAAAGAAACTTCATCTTCTTTCCTTTGGAAGATTTGAGTCACCTTGATATCCACAAGCTCCCAATGTGAATTATTACGAACCTTGGGGAGAAGGAGAACTCCTAGAACATCAAGGCAGGAGCGAGGCAGTAAGGGGATAATAATGGGGGCATACATGGAGTGCACACTGCTTTAGGTTTGAGGGTCTACGTTCTCCACACACATCAGCTCATTTAATCCTCCCAGTAACCCTAGGAGGGAGGTGCTATTATCAGTCACCCACGTGGTTCAGATGAGGACACTGAGGCATGGAGGAAATAGCGAGTCAATGTAAAAGAAGGATTTAAACCCAGTCATTCGATCTTCATAACCTGTATTCTTAGTCATGGTGCTAAACTGTCCCTCAAGGCAAGAAAGCTTCTCCCAGACTTTCTTCCTTGATTTTTATGCTATCTTTTCAGAGGAGGGCAGCTGTGTTTAGTTATGTTTATAAACCCGAATGACATCCTTCCATATATCAATTTGTTTTCTCACAAAGCATTTCCTAACCCTTAGTACATACTGAGTATTGCAGTTAGCACTGAGGATATAGAGTTAAGCATACTTCAGTCTTGTCTAGAGGTAGAAATGCATTCATATGTAATCTCTATATTAATCTACATACATTTATCAATATACATATGATGATCAATATGTATATATGTAAATCTCTGTCTCGCTCTACCTATTTATACATGTATCCAGACTAGAGGTAGAAAGTATAAGTTTTAACAAATTATTATGGCCATCTAGCAGACAGGGTTTAGTAAATGGGTATCTTTGAAAACGTGTAGGAGAAGAAATCCTCATGGAGGAGTTAACATCTGGATCTGGAAGGATGAAAATGAATTTGGCAGGCAAATAAGTAGAGAAGAACACTGAAGGAAGAAGGAACAGCATGGCAACGTGGGGAGGGGCCGTGGCTGTGGGGAGGGCTCAGTGGAGGGGCTCTGTGGTGTAGATGGAGCCGTGGGGAGGGATGTGGGAGGATGGACTGCAGCCAGATGGTGCAGGTTTGTAAATGTGATTGTTCTTTTGGAGTGAGAGATCCACCGGGTTTGTTGGCAAAACTGGCATATCATTTTAGCAAGACAGCCAGGGCCCCTCTGGGATCACGGACTGGAAGTCGGTGGGTGGGGGGGCTGTTGAAGAGAGGGAGGGGTCAGCGCCTGGAACTGCCTGATTTCCAGGTTAGAGAGGTGACAAAAGCTTCCCGTCCTGGCATGTTCTGCCTCCAAACGGTTCCACCCCTCTTCGTGGGCTGCACGGACCTCCAAAGGATGACGTGTCTGGATGGTCCCTCTCGGAGGTCAGCAATGTCTGCCAGGCAACTCCTTCAGTGCAGTGAAGAGGTATTTAACACAAGCACCTGTTAGATGCTTTGTGGGGGCTCGATGAGAGGAAGAGTAATCCGAGTCTATGGGCCCCTTTGATTGGTAGAAAGAGCACAAGCTGGTCACCCTGCCTTCCTACTCCGGAGGCATGAGAAGGGCGAAGGCTTTTCATGGCAGAACCTTGCTGTCTTCACCTGCGCCCCCATGTTCTTTTATTCTGTAATATTCAAAGCCGCAGAGCCCCATGTGAGCCCTCTCTATGGAAGTGCAACTGAGAGGCCAGGCCACAGGGCTCTGCCTTCCCTTCTGGCTCCGGGCAGCACTGGCTGGAACACTCACTAATTCTGCGGAATGTTACAGGTCCCAGGTTTTCCGCAGGACACCCATGAGGGTCCAGGAAGCTCAAGCTGCCCCGACCTCCCTGGCTTCCTGAAGCTCAAGGGCTGCTTCTTAACCATACGACACTGAAATAGACCCCAGACCCTTCCCACAGCCCCCACCCCCCTGAAAGACAGCACACCCAGACGCATCCCAATATATAATGGGCCCGCCCGCCTTCAGCTCTGGAGGCCATCGGGAGAGGGAATGCTCCATACCTGCGGCCTCTGTCATCTCCCCAGCCTTCTCACTTCCTTGGTCTTCTAATGAGTTCCAACCTTTATCCTTATGTGAAAGAAAAATCAGCTGTTTCTAGCTTGTGTTCCCAAACCCAAATAACAAACACAGTAGGGTGCTAAGCAGCAGAACAGGGGAGTCCATCCTACTGAGGAGGCAGTCATGATCATAACGACCCGAAAGCGGGCAAAGGACTGGGCTGTGAGTGCTCTGCGTGTGTGTGCCTTTGCGTGTGGGTGCATGTGTGTGCTTATGCATGTACATGTGTTTCTACATGTGCGCGTACACAATTGATATCCTGAGAACGTGTAAATAGGCCACTCGTTGACGTGGAAGTAAATTTTCAGACTTCCCAGAAGGGTTTCAGAGCAGCAATAATGCGTATTAGGGAAATGACTGCCAGGCCAAGGAATGGAGGAAGCGTCCAGCGTTTCGCGGTGGTAGAAGCAGTCATCTCCGGGGCACATGCGGAGGTGTGCAGGCCCCTGAAAGTGACTTGTGCAGCAGGTGGTTCACCAGGGTGCTCTGCCCCCGCCCCCAGGTGGTTAAATGCCCGGACCTGGGAGTCAGTCTTACTCTACCTCTATGAGCTGCGTTTTCCTCACCTATAGGTTGCGGGGATGGGTATCCATCTTAGAAGGTTGCAGGGAGCGTAGACCAAATGTGACCACGTCTGTAAATCGCTTAGTGCCACTGCTGCCTTTAGACAGTTCTGATGGTGTTGACATAGCGCAACAGGTACCTGCCTGTGCCCTGGCCTGGGATTGCCCGCCTTCCTCCCCCATTTCTGATGTTTAATGACTGTGGTCTTGACTAAAATAACCTCTCTGTGCCTCAGCTACTGACTACAAAGCAAAGCTACTAACACGTCCTCCCCTGCTGTGGGATGTGACCTGTGTAAAGCCCTGAAAACGATGCCTGCCATTGAGGAAGGATGGGGAATGATTATTATGAAGATGCTTGCCCTGGGAGCAGAATTTCACTTCCTAGAAAGCCAACATGAGGACAAGTGTCCAGGTCTAGAAACCTTTATTCCATGATTTTCTAATTTTCAAATTGCTAATTTTTGAATTTTTTTCTGGTTGCAAATAATTCCTTTGTATTTTGTTTCTATACCACCTGTCAGTTTATTACGGGGCACAGAGACAAGTGAGCTATTTTAGTTGTAACACATTTTTATTCTAAAGCAGTGAAAGAGGGGAGGAGAGACCTACTCTGAAAGCCAGTTAGACTGTGTGGGGTCCTGCCAGTCTTCCTGGCCTCGCCAGCAAGGCCTGGTACCTGGACCTGTACCCCTCACTTGTCCAGCACTGGGCGCATTTCGAGTACAAACCCACCTCCCCACTTACGAGTGGCTCTTGGCTGTCTTCCAGCACGGGGGCCAGATCCAAATGTACTCCGTTCCCTGGGGTTGTGCCACTTACAAATAAGCTGAGCAGAGGCTGGAGTGCACTTCTGCGTGAGGTGAGGCCGCCCAGGCACAAAGACACAGGCTTCTTCCTTCAAGAATGAACGGCTGCAGTTGGCAGCATCTCATTACCTAAGAGGCGGTGTTGAAGAATCCTGCTTATTGTTTCTGCTTTTGACAAAAGAATGTGTGTTTTGGAATCTGATTTCAGATGCAGCATTATTTCAAAACTCAAACAAACAAAAAACCCCAGGGTTCTGACCAGGCAAACCTGGAACTAGTTTAAACAGAATCTGACATATAGAATGAAGTTAAACACCATTTGTAAGGCTCTAAAATAAAGATATTTTCTTTTGATTATGTAATTGTTTATCCAACTGCATGGGGCACAATATGAGTTGCTGTTCTGTGTCCTGGGGAGAGAAACCCAATTTGATCTCTTTTATTTGGCATGTTCATTTTTGCAGGAAGATTCAATTATTCCCCCACTTACAAGGCTATAAATGAGTTTGCTGGGCCGGTTCCTGACACAAGCGCTCTCATCATTATTCAGATTAGTTTTCACTTTTCTAAACTGGTCTTCTGCCTACTGCTTCTGGAGCCCAGCCAGCATTTCGGAAGAGGATTAAATAATCTTTCTCTCACTACTTCCTACATGTTGTGCTATTTTGTTCCTTCCCAAATGTCATCCTTTGCTCCTGTGCACGTTTTCCATGGGTGAGGGTTTCAGACATCCTGGGGCTCATTTCCCTATGGGCGGTCAGGCCCAGGCTAGGCAGCCCTGGCCCCAACTCCCAGGTCCTCCAGATGGGTGTGGAGCTGGAGCCTGGGGCTGTCTCCACCTCAAGAAGGCAGAAATCACTGCTTGCCCACAACCGGATCAGCAGTGCTGTATCCGAGCAGAGGCAGAGAAGTCGATGGGAATGCACTCCTGGGTTAGGGAGACAAAATGAGGGCACCTGGAAGAGAGGAGGCCATTCAGGCAGCTGAAGGGGAGCCTGTTGGAGTCTTGCATGCCAGGGTCTCTCCCTTCTCTCTGTTAGTAACAGAATCCTCCTAAAGAACTTTAGGAGCCTCCAAAGAGCATGGAGGACGAGGGGTGGAAACACGAAGAATGCCATGGCCTCTTGCTTTGCAGGCGTGGAGCATGTTTCACACAGATCACACCATCACGCACATGGATCCTGGGCGGAAGGGCTAAGAGTAAGGAGAGTTCAGGTAACCCTTCACCTTCCTCTTCCACCCCGGGTCATGATGTAGCATCTGCTTATCTCCAATCTCTCCATCTGGCTTGAGCACATCTAGGCAAATTCCACCCTATCGCACACATACCAGGATCTCCAGGAACTTGGCTCTCAGCCTTGCAGAGTCACTTGGACTGCTGAATTCATCCCCTTGGGTGTCTGAGTGTGGGGGTGTCTTCCTGCTTCCCCTCAGTCACATCTTCTCAATTCTTCCGTGTAGAAATCTCTGCCAGTGATTTCCGGCTTCTCATTCTGGTGCTCGGCTTCAGCTGCCCATTTTGATCGCTGGGGAGCTGCAAGATCCCATCAGCCCAGCCCTTCTCCATCAAGGGAACTGGAATCTCTGCAGGGAGGCCCAGGCAGGGCTGTGGGAAAGATGCTTCCCAGGGGCCTCTAATGGGCAGGCAGGACTCAGAACAGGGGAACTGAAATGTGGCCAAGCCTTGGCTTCTTTTGTCCTCAAGATTCAAAGAATCAATGGATTCAAAGGGGAGATAGGAGACTTTTGTGACTCTAGACAATCAAAGAGATAAGTTGCAAAACACCTAGTTCACTTGGCGGAGGCAGGGATGGCTCCCAGAGATGTGGCCTTTGAACAGAGAGTGGACTTTTAGGTGGAGAAGATTTAAGCAGAGAGCAGCAGGTGTAAAGGCGGGGAGTCAGCGTGTGTTCTGGGTATGGTGAGGACGCCGGGAGAGGGGAGATGGTGAAGTGGGGACGGGACAGTTGTGCAGAGCAGGACGGGGCCCAGCTGTGCAGGGCTCTGGGTGGCCAGCTCAGGTGTGCGTCCTTAGACTACAGGGGCTGGTAGGTGCTACGGCTGGATGGTGACATGATCAGCTTGTTGCTAAAGTAACACCCCTAGTACAGTGTGAAGGATATGCTGGAGTTTGAAAGGCTGGTGAGAGGAGGAAGAGGTCAGAAGCAACTGGGTTAGCAAGGTGGTGATGGGCGCAGTTCTGAGACGGACTCTCCACAGCTTCCGGAATGACTGGGCTTCCCCAGCTAAGGAGATGGATCCGTATTTGGGGGCTGGATCTGGGTAAAGGGTAAAGCCCTAAAGAGAGGAGGAGGCCCTCTCCTTTCCCTTTAGGAAAGAAAATAATCTCAGATTTTCTTTGTTAAGCAAAAGATACCAACAAGACACCAGAAAGAGTCAGGTGAGGGTGCCTGCAGATTTGGCATCAAGGTAGGACTGGAGTTCTACGCCAGGGGGAGGTTGTCCTAGGAGAGACAGGTCGGCAGAGAAAGCACAGCTTTGAGAGCTGGGGTTCTGGACGTGATCGCTGCTGGAGGAGGGCAGAGGAGGAGGAGGAAGGGTCCATGCAAGCCTGAGGAGGAAGAGGGGGCTCTGCAGAAAGCAAGGGGTACTGTCCCCTGCCCCAGACTGCATTCACTGCAGGACGCTCTCCAGGCACGTCCCAGGCAGCACGTCCAAACCGGGCTCTGCAGCTTCCCTCCCTCCCAGGAGCTCCCTCTGAGTTCCTCTGCTCAGGTGCTCCTGCCAGACACCTGGAAGGGAGTCTCCTCCAGTTGCTAAAGAAGGCCTCTCAGTCCATCCCTCAAATAGCTCTCCCAGAGCTCCCACCACTCCATCACCACACTGATTCTCAGAGGACCCTGCAGCAGCTCCCCAGCTGTCCCCGCCATCTACCCTCACCCCTGCTGGGTCTTGTCCACACAGCACAAAGATGGTTTCAAAATTGCAAACCTAAGCCTGTCTCTCTCCTGCTCACAGGCCTTCAGTGGCTTGTTCTGACCCTGGGTATGGTTCAGTCCTTACTGAGGAAGGTTGGTGGGTGCATGAGGAGGTGTCCCACCCACAGGCCCCCCTCCTGCTCTGGTCAGCAGTTTCACCCCCAAGGATGGAGCTACCTTGCCCTTGCAGGTTCCTGATTGTGCCAGGCATAGCAAACTGCCTGAATGTAATAGAAATATTCGCATGAAAACAAACTTTTAAAAGTGCACGTTGAATGTGCACTAAAAACATAAAATTCAAGTAGTTAAAAAAATAGGAAAATTAAGTAGGTTGAAATGGTTGAAATTCAAGCAACTGGGTTGGCCAATTATGAGATCACTGTGACTTCCATATTGACAAGTTTCAATTAAGTGATAGAAGATGCAGGTTTTCTAGGGTAGAGGAAGTATTTAAGGTTCAGAAGTGGAGACAGCATTCTCTGCTTCTTCCCCCCAAAGAAATGAGCGGATCCAGAATCCTGCATCCTTCCACTCTTCCCTCTTCCACTTTTGGTAACCTCTAATTTCTTGATAATAACAAGAACACATACTATTTATTCAACACCCAGTCTCAAAACTCACCCCCATCATGGCCTTTTTCACTGGTCCTCAATTATCACAGGATCTCTTAATTGTCTTTCTGACCTCTAATTTGACTTGTTCAAAGTGACCAATTGCATTTATGAAAATGCTTCTTTTATTTTATAAATCCATTGCTCTAGAGTCTTCCGTAGCAGCCGAAACCTGGTCTTCAGGGCAAGTTGGAATCTGGTTCTTCACTTTCCAAATTCAGCTCCTGGTGCTCCCGGACACAGATCCTGTTCTTCTCTCTTCTGCCCTGGGCACCGAGTTCAGCTTGCTCAACAAAGCCTGCGTGTCCTGCATCGGTCAGCATTTTTTTCTCATTCTAACCCAGACTTTTTCTTGAAGGTCCAGACCACATTTGACCTTCTCAAGGAGTCTCCTGAGACCACATTAGCCTGTAGTGGTTTCTGTGCACCGATAGCTCTTCCTGTCCACACTGTATGAGCACAGACACCCTCACAGCGCCTTCATTTTCCAAATGTGCTTCCACGCTCCTAAAGGCAGGATACAGGGTCTTCTCTTGCTGGGGAAGAAAAAGAATATTCTGTCTCCCATGTGCCCTCTGGACTGTATGTCTCCACAAACACGGGTTGAGCATCGCTAATCCAAAAATCTGAAATGCTCCCAAATCGAACACTTTGAGTACTGATATGACACGTAAAAGAAATGCTCATTGGGGCATTTTGGTTTTCAGATTTTCAGATTAGGAATGCTATGTATAATGCAAATATCCCAAAATTGAAACAAATGTGAAATCTGAAACACATCTGGTCACGAGCATTCTGGATAATGGATTCTCAACCTGTAGTAAATAGAACTTGCTGTTTAAACAAGTAAGAAAAGACTTAAGGAACTGTTGTAAATGTAAAAAGATGCATGGCGAATACAGATGCAACATCTTAACTATATTGGAGATTACATCTCTGCTGTTAAGCACATTGGTTTGAAGGCAGAAATAAAAATGGTCCACTTGTAACGCAGTAAATTGTAATAATGTTAACCTTTTAAAGTCTTTAGAACAAGAAGCAGGAGGTAAGAATTCTCTAGTCCAGGGATTCTCAACCTTCTCTGCTGACCTTGGGGCTGGTTAACGCCTTGATGTGGTGCTGTCCTGGGCATTGGCTTTGTAGGATGTTCAGCATATCCCAGGCCTCTGCCCACTCTATGTCAGTACCACCTTGTCTGGTTGTGACATCCAAATAGTCTGAGATGTTGCCAAATGTCCCCTGAGGGGAGTAGAGTGGCTCCCAGCTGAGCATCACTGCCCTGCAGATTCACACTGGGAGTGATGTTTACACCCTTGGAAGTGGTGGATTGATATCTCACTCTAGTGCCAGGGTGGGAAGTTGGGGCATCAGTTGCCATGTGCATACAGCACCTGAAAGAGTGTTCGCATGGCAGCCCCCGAGCTCTGGGTCTGAACACAACCCTTCTGGGGACACAGGACCTGACAGGGTCCCAGCTCGGGACCAGCCTTGCACAAAGGTCTCTGGTTTAAACAATGACCATTGTCCTCTGGGGCTAACCACAGCCATTCTTATCAAAGTAGGAACTACTGCACTCGACAGGAGGGCCTCCACCTCTCCCAAGAGCGTGGAAACTTGCCTTGGCAAGTCCCTGTGAGGCCCTGCTTCTCGTTGTGGTACCAGAAGGTTGAGGGTGCATTAAAAGAACGTATCTAACCCACAGGGGACTTGTAAAGCTGGAGGTACCTATCGGAGCTTAGCCACTTTTACTGAAATTCCAGTGCCATCTGACTCTCCTGACATTTGCCTGGTGTATTGTACAGGGACACACGTGTGTGAGCTCGAGAGTGAGGATGTGCAGGGTTTAATTAGCGTGCATCTGTCTTGGGCATGTGCCCAGACGCTCTGTGATGGGTGAATCTGAAAATCAGTACTAACAGTAAAAGACAAATAGGGTAACACTAATGAGCTCAATAATAATAATTTGTAAAACAAATCCTAACTTTACAGGCTTCTTAAGTGGGGTTTGGGGCTTACTCTGAGGAAGCCTGAGTGAGCCAGCTTGGGTGGAGGTAGACAGGAGCCACAGCTCCTTACCCAGCTGCCCAGAGGTGTTCTGACTACTGAGCGCCAGGTCACAAGAGGAACGAATGCTGATGGCCCAGAGACACTGAGACAGACTCAGCCTCTATGTCACCACTTAGGAATCCACTGTTCTCAGAGGCCACTTAACTCTTCTCTGTCTCCATTTACACTTCTCAAAATAATAACAGAGCCCTCGTCCCAGTGAAGGAGATACTCCATGCAGACAGCTCTTCCTGAACTGTGAAGCGCCGTTGGGATAGTGCTTGGTGTTGCTGACCCCATGTCCAGCTCCCCAGTCCGGGAGGAAGACCTGGCTGTTCCTCCTGGAGGTTAACTTTCAATGGGGCCAGGAGTGGGGACCTTCTACTCACCAGGAAAAGAGCCCCCTCCAAATGTTCTGGGAATAGAGAATTAACTATGGGAATGAGAGCTTGCCAAGGTAGGGAGGGCTGGGGAAGGAAAGGCCTGGAAGGATCAGAGAACCAACCCTTAACCCTCATTGCCCTGGTGCACATGGACAGGCCTGAGCTGCAATGTAATTGACAGGCATGTATTTGTTAAAGTCCCTGCTTTCAATTCTTTGGGGTACATGTCTAGGAATGGAATTGCTAGGCCATACCGTAATCCTGCAGTTAGTGTTTCGAGGATCCACTCTAATCTGGAACTGTATGGAGAGGGAGACTCTGGGGAACACAGTCCCTGGCATTGCAGGTATGGCGGTTCCACGCTGACCAGACCATCCAGCAACCTCTGTATTCATCTGTCTTTGGTGTTCCCACAGTAGCCGATTAAGAAGGGCTCTGTCTGAGAAGCCAGCAAGACTCCCCTGCTCCAGAATCCGGACAGGGAAATAGAAAGAACTTTCATCACTCAGAATATCCCAGGTGGCCAGAGACCACAGAGGTGCCATCAAGGCCCAGGAGTGAAGTTTGCCTTTATCCTTGGCGGCTCTCTGGCTTTTATCCTGGCAATCTTATATGCTGTGCTAAGCCCGCATTAACTTCAGTGAGGTGGTACAAGGTTCAAGAGGCTGAAGAGGAGACCCAGAGCGAGTCCAGTGGTGGCGTGCTGGTCAGGAGAACTGCAAATGCTTGCAAACAGCATGCAATTACATGACGTTTTCACTTAATACCTTCCCCTTAATGACTTGCACCTGGCAGCCTTCATTTAACGCAAAACTCAGGGCTTCGATCAACTGTACAGCCTGTGTCCTACAGGCCAAGTCCAGGGTTCCAATGTTCCTCATAGAGAAGGACCGAATCTCCAGGCTGGCTACTCTCAGACTGCCTATCTCAGAAGACACATCTAGGTGAGTCTGCCATACAGGATCATTCTATGGCTATGCTTAAGTTATTGCTGTGATTGCTATCAGGTACATTTACCCTATGTTATAACAAACAGATTTGCCTTGAAGTGACCTTGTAGATGTCTGTGCAGCAAAGAAGATCAATATACACAGCCTCTTTGGGGAAGTGGGTCTTAGATAGTTCTTTATTCTAGCATCTCTTAAGGCCATGTAAACAGTGGCCTTCTCATCTTGCTCTTTCAGCCAAAGTGAGACTGCAGACTGATGACAGCCCTGGCTAGAGAGTCCTCCTGAATGGCAGGGGGTCTCTGAGTGGATGGGGACAGATCCTGTCAAGGGGAGGGGGCAGTGAGTCAGGAAAGCCACACAGCATGAGAGGTGCACAGAGACGGCATGTGGGAGGAGGTGGGGGTCACACAAGAGCCAGCAGAAGGCTGGCACAGTGAACACATGCAGCAGAAGAAGGCTGCTATGTCTGGAATGAGAAACCGTCTTCCCAGGCACTTGTCCATCTGTATAGAGGTAACCCATGCCTCCTTATTTCTCTACATCTTTTCCAGTAAATTCCATTGCTTGATGGAAACTCTTGTCTCTTCTCACTGACAACTGAAAGAACCTAATTAAAACACACATACACACATTTGTGTGCATACGCACATGCACACTCATACACACAAATGTACACATCTGTGCCTAATCAGCATCTTCGTACGTCTCTGCTTCTCTCTTTGCCAAGGCTGCAATTAGCAATCTTGGTCGTACAACTTCCTTAGCACGTCATCCCTGACTAATACAACCTCTTGGCAACTTCTCTTCGCTCCCATACATTACCTACATACTCATTTTATTTTCAGCTCATAGGCTTACACAATACAAACTGAACCAAAAAGTATAAAAATCATGTTGTAAATTTAGGCTGTAGAGAGTGCCAAACTGGTTAATAAAAATAAAACTAACAAAAGTCTTTCCAGGGGTTGAATTAGTAAATTTGGACAATTGCCTTCAGTTATTTCTGGACCATGACAGGAAATGTGTATATACAGTTGAATAACGGATTTGGTTATTTGTTCAAAATAACTGATAATCAAACACTACTTTGTCCCAAAATGCTAATAAAAACGCATTTCTTCCCACTCTCTTTAAATGCATGGCGCAGAATCAAGGCCAGGTATTAAATCAAGCCAGAGAGAGCTGATGTGAACAGGCTTTGAGGCCTGGCCTTGAATTCCGATCGGCCTTGCAGGTCCCCAGTGGGTTCTGCCTGGGAAAGTCGAGACTTTAGCTTGTTTGTTACATGGACATGCTCTAGGCCACAGTGGGCTCAGAAGCCTGAGGCCCCCATGCACAAATGTCCCTGATTTTGTTAGCTATATTCATTGAAGTCACGTTCCTTCATCATGTAAACCAGAGTAAGAATATCACCCTCTACAACACCCAAGATGAGGAGGATGACACCCCAGAACTCTGGGCCAGGAGGCTGCTTCTATCCCTCACCAGCTGTGTGTCTCTGGACAAATATGCAACCCATCTCTCACAGCCTCAGTTTCCTCAATTCTGAATTGGGGGTAATAGCCACTGAATTGGGGGTAAAACCCACTGCATGGTTACTGTGATTATTATTCAAAAGATATAAAAATATATACTTCTGGGCAATCAGAGCTACTTTTATTAAGAGTTTCTGTACTGCGAGTACTTACAAGGAAGACAGAATTCACAGATATCATAGAAGTGATGGTTTTCCTTTCCTGCAGGAGCTTTACCTGGGATCCATGCAGACTTCAGGGTGTCCTTGAACTGCTAGAGAGACAGCTTGTAGCTTTCAACATAGTCTTAAAATAATCCCAAAAAGTATAAGAATCACAGCTCTAGTGTTTTCAGGAAATGCTACTGTGATCCCTTCTAGAAATTCTTCAATATTCTTTCTATTATTGGAACCAAACTCAGCTTTTCCATTTGACCGTTAGATTTAGGACCAGCAATATTCATGGGTCCTGCACTCCCAGCCTCTCTTCTTCACAGCAGTTTCCAATGTGGAAAAAGTAAAATACTTTCAACTGTTTTGGTTTGGGGAATTGGTCCTGCTTGATTAAAAAATGGCTCCATTTCAGCCTATGCTTTAGCTCATTATTTGGATTGAACTCATTTTGCAAATAACTGGACCTCCCAACCAAGTTACAATCAAGGTACAAATTAAATACCTCCTTCACACAGAATGATTCATGCCCATTTTAGTCTGTTTCTGACCAAGGTAGGCACGTAATAAAACTCAGTTCCCAAGTGTGCAATAAACAGCATAATAAACTATCCAGTGTGAGGTTTGTCTTTGAATGAGTTCTCAAATATTGTGTCTCATTAGAAATAAAGACAAAAAAAAAATCCAGATGGATTATCTGCAGATTTAGAAAGACAATTGTTTACTGATAGTAAGACACGACTGCTATTAAAATGTGAATTTTACTTAGCTTTTGTTAAGCTCTTTGCAAAGAAAATAAGTCAGTATGATGGTTATTGAATTTTCTAGCTGATGCCTTAAACAATAACAACCAAATTGCAGCAGAATTTTTCAAATAGAAAAAATCAGCTAAAGACCCTCTGAAGATAAAATACAAAACTTTCTTATTGCTATGCCATCTTTCTAGAATGTTCTTGGAGATAATGAGTGATAATACTTTAAGTACACAACTTAAAAATTAAGATCAATTAATGTCTTAGATTGTCAAAAAATGAATGTTTGTGTTGAGAAAATTAGTTTGAGCTCAATTGATACTAAAAATCATGAATGTCAATACTCATCTGTAATGAAGTCATTGTGTGATGGAGAACTAACCTGATGTATCTATCTTATAATGAGCCTTGGTCTTGGCTTATTAAAAGGGTGGTAGAAAACCAGTAATGGATGGCCACATGTTCTTACCTTCTGCCTGCTTTCCATCTGTGCTTAAAATCTTAAAATGTATCTGCAGAACCCTCACATTTTAGTCGACATTTTCCCTTATTTTCTTTAAAGCATTAAAAAACTTAACATACATCATGTTCATGGCAGAAATTTCAGAGAGGTCAAAAAAATTCACTCATCTTCCCCACCAATCAGATAAAACCACTATTAAGTTCCTGTGCATTTCAGAATGTATACTTCCTTCTCGAACTATCAACTCAGAAACAAAACTAGATCATATTTAAAATACTTTTCTAGATTCTGCTCTTCTCACTTGATATGTCATAAACATCTTTTCATATCAATAGAGTATACACTTACGTTATCATTATAAATGAAAATATTATTACATAATTTTGTTAATAATTCACTCAACTCATTGCCAATTGTTGAACATTCGGGGTACTTATAATTTCTTTTATTGGAAACAGCACAATAAACGTCTTTGTTCCTGTTGTCTGAGATTCAGTAATTTTCTTGGGATAAATTTCTAGAAGTAAAATTTGGTGGCCAACAATTTTTATATTATTAAAGAGCTGGCTAAACTGCTCTCAAAAAATTTCCTAACAATTTGTATTCTGTACATTTTTTTCATTTTGGCCAATTTGATGGAAAATTATTGCATTTTATTGATTTTTGGTTTATATTTTTGTCATTAATAAAGAACATTTCTTTATATATTCATTGGAAATCCTTTTATAATTTTTCTATTTGTGTCCTTTACCTATGTTTTTATCAAGATGGCCATCTATCTTATTTATATCTAAGGGCTTTAAAAATTATATTAATCATGTTGACTTTTGTATAGCATATCTTTTGTAGATTTCTTTCCAATCCAGTACCCTCAACATCTTTGACGAGGTGAAGGATTTTGATTTTTAACTAAGTGAATTTCATGTTACAGGGGTTATACTTTTACTCTTTTTTATATGTTTTAGGTATTCAAGCTTGCAGTCTTTTCTTTTTCTTTTTTTCCTTTGAGACAGAGTCTGGCTTTGCCACCAGGCACCAGGCTGGAATGTGGTGGTATGATCTCGGCTCACTGCAACCTCTGCCTCCCGGGTTCAAGAAATTCTCCTGCCTCAGCCTCCCGCGTAGCTGAGTCTACAGGTGTGTGCCACCATGCCCAGCTAAATTTTGTATTTTTAGTAGAGATGGGTTTCACCATGTTGGCCAGGATGGTCTCAATCTCTTGACCTTGTGATTCACCCACCTCAGCCTCCCAAAGTGCTGGGATTACAGGCCTGAGCCACCGCGCCTGGCCTTGCAGTCTTTTCTTTAATGGTTTCTGCCTTTTGAATTAGAATTAAGAAGCACCTTCCTATAAGGTTATGGGAACATTCATCTATATTTTCTTCTAGAAATTATCTGGTTTTAGTTTTTATGGCAAAAATTTAATCAACCTAACAGAATAAAGAAGAGTCAAAATTTCCCCCAAAATGGTTTCTGACATATTCAAAAGTCTATCCTTTTCTATTTATTGAAAAAGCTGTCCTTCCTTCCTTTATAGAATCAGGGAGCAATCAGCAATAGGCTAATGGTGTCTGACTCTTTGCCAGAAGAAAGGTGTGTATTCTTTCGGCTGACTTGGCAAATCCTTTTTTGAGCACAAATGGCTCAAACTGGACTGTTTTATCCATTTTTTTTGAGGCCTCGGGGTCTCAGCCCTGCTTCTGAATCAGAACTGCTTTCTTCTCAATGTCAATGCCCCCAGTCTGGATGTTACTGGAGGGTTGTTTCCTGTTTTCTCTTTATTTCTACCTCATTGTTTGGGCTTTTCAAGAGGAAGGCTTTTCAGATCTTGCCCTCCTGCTACTTACCACTGTAGAAAAATAACCAAGGAATTACGGAGTTCAGATGAGAGATGAGGAGAAGCTATGGAAATCCTCAGAGCAGGGTCCCGGATCATAGGTCTCTGCTTCCCCGAGAGCCCAGAGTCTGCTTGCACCTCTCCCACCCACCACGCCCGAGCAGTTTTGGTTCTGCCTCTGGGGACACTAAGGTGGAGAGTTCAATGCATCTTTGCTTGGGAGGACAAGTGGCAGCTCCAAAGCCCTCCTGGGATGAATGACATGAGGCCCCCTTGGCCTCTGTCCTTTCCAACAAGGAGCCCCTTAGGGGATTTTCTCACACATTACGCCCTATGGTACCTCAGTTCCAGTTATGCATTCAACAGATATTTATGAAGCAACCGTAATGTACCTGAGATTGATCTAGGTGTTGGAAATAGAGAAGGTAAGCCAAATGTCCTGAATTCATGGAGCTGATACTGCATCAGGTGCTCTCTGTATTAGAGGTCGTGATTCACACACCTTTCCTGCCACTCTCCCCATTCACCTTGCTACTGGATTATGCTTTCCCGGGGCCAGACACCTGGTTATTCCTGATCTTTGGTTTCCCATTTGCATCCCAGTGTACACCAAGGAGCCAGCTTTCCTGTTGAATTAAAATCCTTGAATAATGCTGCCTTTCATATGGATTTCATCTTCGTTCTGAAACCCAACCTGTGACTCCAGGGAATTCATAATTCCTTACTCATACTATAAAGAAAGACCTTAAAACAGGACTTCTCAATCTTGGATCTGTTGGCATTTTGGGGAGACAAATCTTAATTCATTGTTATTGGGGGGCCTTCCTGTGAATTGTAGAGTGTTTAATAGCATTCTTGGCCTCTGTTCACAAGAGGCCAACGGCAACTCACCACCCTTCCCAACATAACCAGAAATGTCTCTGGATATCACTGACTATCCGCTGTGGGACAAATTTGCTTTGGCTGGGAACCACTGTGGTAACAATTTGTGATGAATTAAATATGGCCACAAGTTGACGCTCTACTCTTTGAGACATGAGAGGGTCTTTGTCTCCTCCAATCTGGATGGGCTCTGTGATCACTTTCAGCAGAAGGAAACCGCAAAGGGGATGCCAGGCTGGTTGCCCAGCCCAGGCCTTAGTGAATGCTTGACTCTAGAGCTGGAGCTCTTGTCCACTGCTTGAGAAGTATGCGCACCCTGAGGCTGCCATGCCGTGAGAGTCCAAGGCCTGTGGAGAGGCTGTGGAAGATTGTGTATGTGTGTGTGTGTGAGTGAGTAAGACACACACACACACCAAGGAGCCATCTGGCACCATCTCAGGAATGGAGCCTCTATCTCCAGTGCCCCAGATAAGAAGCCATGTGGATCAGAGATGAACCACCTCGAAATCCGGACGTGTACTTCCTGTATTCTCAGCCAACAGAACTAAAGTAAAAGACAATGGTTAACATAAGTCCCTGAGTTCTGGGATAATTTGTACACAGCAATAGAATGAAAAAAAGTCTTTTTGAAGGCAAAGCAATTCAACAACTGATTATTTACCACGTATACATCACTGATTCAGGTCATTAGCATAATTTTCATAAGCAAAAAGCTCATGGACATCAGACACCCTCTGTGATACTCCAGTTACTCCTGTTTCTAACACATAATCTTCATGTTATTCTTTCATTCGTCATGTCCCTATTTGGTCGAAAACATGAAATGCAGAATTTTGAAGTGCTTTCTTCTTCCTACTAATATTATTTAGCTTTTACATTAAAAATAGTTAATCACTTGCTAATTCAGAATTTAGAAGACTGTTGAAACAACCTTCTAAAATATGCAAATTATATCTTTCTCAATTAGCATTTGATAATACAATAAATCGAAAGAGAATTTTTTATTTTATTCTCATTACATTCAGATGTAATTCACTAAACGATCCATTTGTTTAGGGAATTATTTTGTTCTAAGTCAGTAGGTGAATATAATTAGGGGAAAATAAAATATACCAAAAGACAAAGAATATGAAATTGTGGCTTTTCAAATGCCAATTTCATTTTATTTTTTCTTCTAACTTGAGTGATGATATTGTGAAACCATGTTACATTACGCTTTTGGTATCTGTAATGACCTAGCAAACTAAGTGATAAATAAATCAGGTGGGAAATCTGTTTAGGACTGTGCCCTGAGCACAGGCACTGGCTGAGGGGCCTCATACACCTTCTCTGGATCTTTGTTTGGTTTTTCCTGGAGAACAGTGGAGTTAGTTCCTGACACATATAACTAAAATTTTATGTTAAGAGAGTCTCAATTTTCAGCAAATACAAACTAAATCAAAGTTGGCTTCAACTATAATGAAAAAATAGGTGAGAAAGAACATCTTACTAAAAAAAAAGCACAATTTAATGAAGTAATATATGCTATATGCAAACATATACTTATATAAGTAATATAGTATCTGTTGCACATTCTTTCATTTAATCCTCATAATCCAATATTATAGTTTTCATAAGCCCTGTTTTATAAATGAAAAGAAAAAAAAAAACAGGCTCTCACAAGTTGTCGTTGATCCAAAATCATGGAGTTAATACATGGAACATCCAGACTTTGGATCCCGGTTCCCTGGATTCCAAAGCCCATGCCCGTCCCACCTTCCCCTCTCCCAGCGCTCAGAGGAGGACTACTTTTGTTTGTTTCACTCAGGATGGAAACGTTGCTAATCCTTCGTAGTGGGTTGGGGTACAGCACAGTCAGTATTTCGTCACTTGCCATCATGCGTGTGGAGGTGGGTTAAGATGGGAGAAGGTGGTTTAGATACTCCTGCTAGTGAAGCCATCACAGCTGCTGTGGGTTGCTGGGTTAAGTGCTAACATGTAAACTCATGGGCTGGTTAACTTGTTTGCATCCTGGCCTTTGTGAATCATCTGAACTGAGAACAGTGCATCCAACTGGAGGAGTGAGCTCCAGGAAGGCCCAGGTGTGATTCTCAACCCTGGCTGCACTCTCAGACCACCTGGGGAATTTGGAAAGAGCCAGAATCCTGGCCCCAGACATTCTAGTTCAACTGCTGTATGTTGGCGCTCCAGACATTGGTGATTTTTTAAACACCCATTTTCAAAAAGAATACCATTCGTTTGGAATTCCCTAGTTCCATTCATTTCCTTTCCCTCTTCTGGTAGATATATTCAATGAAATAACTATTTGTTCCACATCCCAGGCTTCTTCTCCATCACAGGTAAGATTGGTGTGTAATGGCCTCTCAACAATTATTTGTTCTTGTGTGGTAACTCGACATTTGGGTGACTTTCCTTCCTGTTTTCCAGCCTCATGAATGACAATATCATCACTTCAGTAATAAAGTCCATATGAGCCTTTGCTCTGCCAGTGCTGCAGGGGGACTTGACCCTAATTCCATTCACGCCAGGCGTTTGCATTTGCCCCTCAAGCTGAAGAAGGGTCTGCTCCCTGCCGGCCAGCGGCCTTGCCATCCCACACGTTCCTGGGTGTGACTGCTGTGATCATGCATTTCCAAAATTTGCTCCCAGATGATCCTTCAGAGTTTCATTGTCCTTTTTAACCTTTAACTAGGCATATGAAATGCAATCGAAGGAAGGCTCCTGCCCTTCTTACCTTCTGTGCTTTTTCTGCCATATGCAGGAAGCAGTAGCCGTCAGTGCTCCAGCCCTGAACCCTGAGATCTGCGAAGGGTTCATGGCCTGGGGGAAGAGGGACTGGTGTGATGCCTTAACATTGTCCTAATGGGCCCGCACCCCTTTCTCACAGAGCTCTCCCGGCTCTATGCAGACTCCAATGCCCCAGTTTACTTGCCTCACACTAGACTCATGTTTTCATGAGCAGCTTTTGATACAGTCTTAGGTTTTTAAAAAAGTGGCCCTCATTCACAGGCAAGGGAAACAGGTTCTTGGATTTTTCTGTGATGAATCTCTTTGGCCACAGATTTCTTTTATAATAATGTTTTTTAATGTGCAAAACACTGTTTATAAAGGAAACCAATTATATTAAAATGCAGTTATCTAAGTATTAAAAATAAATCTGTGATATGCTGACATGTGTTTTATTAATAAATGATATCTGGTGCATCGATGACTAAAGTAATTTAGAAACAGCGATGAGCATGAGAGATTTGCAACCACTGTGATGCAAAATGAACCCATGATGGCATTCTCCCTGGGACAGAGGTGCAGTCCTGCTCACTTTGGTGGGTTGCTCACATTCATAATTGAGGGAGATGCTAAAGTTTAGTTAGTGGTAAGTGAAAATAAGGACATAATGTTTTCCCCCTCCAAGGGCCCATTGAGTTCTCCCCACAGCCTCTTTCGCTATTTCCAAAAGGGAGTCTTGTGGGCTGCTGAAGGTGTTAGGATTTAGGAGGACTGTGGTTAGGGACGCTTGGAACATGCTCTGTTGAACAGAGTAGAACAAGTTTCCTTATTGCAGAGCTCTCAAGATCCTTCAAGTCTACTCTGGATCTCCAAGGTGGCTGTTTTTGAACACTTGTACCAGGAAACTCTTTTTAGAGAAGCAGGTAGTGAAGCCAGGACTCACTTTGGAAAATGCTCTCCTAGGTGACCCCCGAGGGTGACGTTCCTGACAGAGTGCCGCCGAGTCCCCCTGAAGGATCTGGCTGTCAGTGTCATTCTCCCATCAGGGAGACATGGGTATGCCTAGGGGAAGGTTTTCTGGGCGTTCCAGCAATAAATTTCCATACATTTCTGGAAGGTACAGTACATCTTCTTAGGCTGGCTTTGTTCACATTTGGTAACCCAGGACTCTGGAGCCATCAAGTCTGCCTTTTAGGAGTGCTTTAGTTTCTTGAAGAGAGAGGGGAGAAGCTGCTGTTTCTGGGCACCCAACTACAGACCTTCCTCCAGCCATGCAGCCAGTGCCTCCACTCTGCTCTCCCCGACATCATCAGCTCTTCTTGCAAAGACGTCAGTGAAACCAAAGGCACATCCTTCTCACAGGGTGTGGATGTTTTCTCTAAATCCTTCTTACTCAAAGGCAAACTTAAAATTGTTTTATTTATATTGGGGATACAGGTTAAATAATAAATACCACTTAGTGGGCATGTGTTTCAGGCCAGTTGCTGTGCTCAGAGTTCACACCTGCCCGCTGCTGTGGGGATTGGGCTGCAGATGCTGACCCCCACTCTCCATAGAGGACGCGGCAGGTGAGCGGCCGGCGTCTGTGGGTCTGGGCCCGATGGGTTGGTGTGGGCTGCGGGCCCTGAGGCTGGGAGCTGTGTTGGGGATCTAGTGGTGGGGGGTTTATCTAATAGCCTCACTATTCCTTGTCTCTACTGGGGGTGGAGGAATGGGACACAGCGAGGAGGCCAGGCTGGAGCTCTATGGAGCGTAAAACCCTGGACGTCCTCTCAGCCTGTCTCCTTGAGAGGACCTGCTGCCTGCCCTCCTGGAGCACATCATTCTCTTCTTGGATGACCAAAGAAATCATTCAAGAGTGAAATGAAAACTCCTTATAGGATCTGAGCTCAGTGCTGGGAAGTGGAAGGACAATAATTGACCAATCACACATTTAAATTAATAAATTAGGCAGTTGGTGTTCAGCAGTAATTTCATGCCATAATTGACAATAAATAGGAATTTTGACAATCGTCCTGCAATGTGCACTCAGCCACAGCAGCCCAAAACCCGGGGGGTGGGGGGTGCACCACTGCACATGTATACCATGGCCTCTGTATATCCCGTAAGGTTAGAAGAAGGTGTTCAGTGTCAGAGCCAGCAGTCCCAAAGTCCCCATGCCCTTGGGCACTGATGGAAGGGACCACGCTGGCTTTCCCAGACCCCGAGAGAAAGCAGCTGGGCAAGCTTCTTTGCATTGGCACCATCCAAGTATGAAAGCCAGAGGGACAACATAACCCCCACTTCACTGTTGCTATTATTCCCGGAACTACATCTCCCATTGCTGAAAATGCAACCTCCTTTTTACCTACCGCAAATCCACCAGCTCTACAAACTCAAGCTTTCACATCCTTCCAGATTTCCTCTCTGCACTGTGATTTTATTCTTGTTGGACATTTGAAAACTTTAAACAGTGAGAGAATATATCTAAAACTCAGAAAAATTTTCTTGTTAATTGACACACCCCCAAATATATAAGCTAGATAACTGGACATGTGTTTCATGTCTAAATATTTTCTCTTTAAGATGTGATGTATGTTAACAACTTGCTTCACTGTAGTAACCATTTTAGTATCTTTATGCATCCCATAATACCATGTTGTAAAATCTCAGATATAAACAATAAAATTTATTTTTAAAAGGAGGTAGTTGATCATATATGCATCAGAAAAGCAATTAAAAGTCTTTTATTACACAGTTCTGACTGAAAAATCTTATTTTCTTCAGAAAAGACCAGTTCTTTAAAATTGTTTATTTATTTTACAAAGATGTACATATTTGACGCCTACTCTAAGCTAGGTACTGTTTTAGGCATTTGGATACAGAGATATGCTCAATACAGCCCTGCTTTTAGAATAGAACAATGGAATAATTTCTATGTTGTAAAAGAAATATGTTAACCCAGATGGCTAGGATTTTAAAAAAGATTAAAATATGATGTTAAGTAATTTTAGTTATCCCAAAGAGATTATCTGAAGAAAGCAACATTAAATTCTTAGAAATTATTTAATAATCTTATTTTGATCAAGATGATTGAAACAAAAGTTAATGCAATATTTATTGCCCATATTTGAATGTGTGCCCAAGTATATAATTCATATACAAGTATTAATGTATATGTAAATAGAATCAAGTTAAAATGTGTTATTAAAATCATGGGCTGGGTGAACATGATCGTGGAATTCTCTGTGTGTTTATGTGTGCTTATGTGTGCATATTTGTTGGAGATTTGTGTACAAGCTTCAGTAAATCTGAATGTAAGGTTTAGGCTTTTGTCCAGGAACAAAGACTCTGGAGAAAAAGCAAGTTGATCATTTAATGAAAAACTTGGAAGAGTCAATGAAAACTAAGCCTAAGCTATGAGCCGCCAGAGGTATTCCTAAACTCTTCAGAGCTTATTTTAGCTTCAGGTATTTAAAAGTCAACACTGTTCTGATTTAAAGGTTTAAAGAGCTTAGAGTTTTCTAATGAAAATTTAAATAATTTGAGGAGGGGCAGGCAGCTAATCATAGATGTGAATTTAGTTGAAAAGCTTGATTCAATTTTTAAAAAATATAGCAAAAGTTGAAAAGCATTTCGTTCACATTATCTACGACTGATGTTGAAATTTAGTCTTCAAACACCTGTTGTAGATCAAAGGTTGACAACTGATGTGTCTTGGCAACTCTGCTGAGTGAAATTTAAGTGTACACACACCCTTCATGAGCCTGTACTCAGCGAACACACACATATTTTGCATACGCTGCTGGGTTGCTGCTTCCTAAATACGTCAGTGTGGTGTGGTGGCATTGCAGATGGACTCTGGTAGAAACCTTGTGCTGTGGGAGGGGAGAAGCTGAGCTCTGATGGAGGGAATACCACGCAGTGATGGAGGAAAATGCAGAATAGTAAAGAGGACATGCTCAAAGACAATAGTGGGATAAACACAGTTTCTTGGCACAGTGGGGTAGAGTCTGAAATATCCACTCCTGGCATTTAGGATTTAAACCTCAAGTGGAAGAGAAGGACATCCTGGAGGCTCCTGTAGTATAATAGAAAAAACCCTAAACAGAAAGATCTAGAAGTCTGGGTCCGTCCCTGTGAAGACTCTTGTTGAGTGTTGCAGGGGTGGCAGTTGATTGGAAAGGGAAGGAGACTCTTGGGGATCACAGTTTAACTCCCTTCTTTCCCTTCCAGCAGCCCTCACTGGGGATACCACCGATCCCTGTTCCAACAGTTACTCGCTGATGGGTCCTTGAGCAAATTGTTGCCCTTTCCACCCCCGGAATTCTCTGCATCACACTCAACATGGTCCCCATGGGTCTTGTCCAATGCATGGTGTTGCTATAGAGTCATATTAAGCCACTTATAGAAAGTGATCTACTGTCAATGACCGAAACATTTTGTGCATGAATGTATGTGACAGATTTTCTAATCATCTATATTTGCTTTTTACTTGACCTTGGTTTTCTACTCTACTAGCTGTACATCCTCCTCCTTATTTTATGACACTAAATGTAAGCAGGAAAGTAAGAGAGACAATAGAATAATTATAAATTAATTAGCCTCATAAAATTCCTTATTTTCCTTAATTGCCTATTTCAAGCCAAAGCATTTCCTGGACCCAAATGTTTGAGGCAAATATAACTTCACTTTCCTGTTGTAGGTCAGATCAGAAAGGCAGCTGGATTTCCTGGCAAAACAGTGCACTCTGGATGAGTTCCTTCTAATTTGCCAAGTGCCTTGGAAATGCTACTCACCCTGTACAATATGCTGGCCTCTTGCTTTTCCAGTGAGGGCACAGTTAACCTATTTCACCTGATTGTTGTAGGAAAATGAGTAAGATCTTCATTGCTTAGTTATACATGAGAAGCTTTCTAAGTACCTGGTGATAATCGTGATTTTGACAACAGTTGGTTAGGAGACACCTCAGTGGGAAGTGGTTTTTCTGTTGTCTTAGTTCTGATGTCTTCTCAGGCTTGTCTTGGTTCCTGCTGGCCGAGATGCTGCAGGGGGCATAAGCCGCTGCACTAAAGGGCACTCTGCATTTGTGTGGTGCAGGAGTGAGAGCTGGGATCCTGATGCAAAGGCAGTTAGTACCGGGCACCAGGGAGGAAAACCACACTCAGGGGCTGTAGACATGGACTACAATCAGTCTTGGCTCAGTCATCAACTATAATCTCCCAAGGTCTCTGGGGAGAGTGTATGCAGGTGCACGGATGGGGTTGATATGAAAATATTTAACAAACAGCAAAGCAGGGACATGGGCATGACCAGGCAGGATTGAGGGAAGGTAAGAGGGCCCTGGCAAGCAGCCAGGGTGGCTGAGGGAGGACTGGGACAGAGCATTGGGGAGGGCTGAGAAGTGGCTATTTACCAACCAATGCAAAATGATTTCAATGTTTTATGACTGGTGCACCTGTACTAATTTGAGTTGCCTGCCCTACAGAAAGATCTGGTTTCGATCATAGCCAAGACATTGGCCTTGGAAAATTGGTTTACTTCTCTGACTTCCAGTGCTTTCTTCTGGAAAGTAAGGATGTCAGTAACATATACTTTGTAATCTTGCCCTGAGGATTAAATAAGATAATGTATGAAAAGTGCTGAGCCTAGTGCCTGGCCCGCAGAAAGTGTTCAATCAGTGCCAGCTATTATATTATCATGGTTATATGTTTTCTGTCTGTTGTGACTGATATTTTAAGGGATTTTAAATGGAAACAGCTTGGCATGTATTGGGTCTTTCCTGTAAAAGTTTAAACATTGCTGTTTGGATTTCATTTGTGCATAAAGTTCTGCTTAAATTTTATGATAATTTTGAAAACACAGGAAAAAATGCAAAAATGATGCTTTAATTTGCCTTACTGGTATTACTGTAAGTAAATAGTAATAGTGTCATAGATTTAAGAATTTCTCAGCTGTAGAGAAAGTCTTGCCGTATGCAACTTAAAAGCAATTTAGTTCTTTTCAAGTTCTTAGGGGCACCTCAACTGAATCACAGGTGTGCCTAGAGGCTTTTTGTTATTCTGCTTTGGAGAGGGTCATTGAAAAGGATAAATAAAATGAACTCAGATGAGAATGAATCTTACTGAAAATTGCCTTAATCTTAAAAACATGCCTTGGAACATTCAGTACATATGCCCTGGGCAGAAAAATGTTATGAGGTGTTGTATGATTAGAATTATTTGAACACCAAGAGGAGCAAACTTTTAAAGCAAATCAATTTTTTCAGTTTTTAGTTTGTAAAATTTCTCTTTCACATATTCCCTTAAATTGCTGCAGGCGTGGTGGTGTGTGTTGCATGTAAGTGTGTGTGTTTGTTGAAGTGTATGCTTCCTTAAATAAACAGCTTTATTGAGATATAATTCACATATTATACGATTTATCCATTTAAAACATACAATTTCATGGTTTGTAGTATATTCACAGAGTTGTACAATAATCACTACAATCGGTTTTGAACATTTTCTTCACCCAAAAGAGTATGTTTCATTTTCACATATTTATGAGATTCCCATATTTCCTTTACACTAATTTCATTCCAATGTGGTCAGAGCACATAGTTTGTCTGACTCCAATCCCTTAAATTTCCTGAGGATTGTTGTATGGCCTACTATATGGCTTAGCCTAGAGAATGTTTCATGTACACGTAGGAAGCGTGCATATTCTGTTGTGTGCCACGAGTGTTAGCACACTCCACCCAACAATGGTCTAGCTAGTTTGCAGTGTTGTTCAAGTTTTCAGTTTCCTTGCAGTTCTTCCACCTAGTTATCCCATCTATTACTAAACATGGGATATTAAAGTCTCCAACTACTATTGTTGAATTTTCCATTTCTCTCTCCCATTGTTCCAGTTTTTGCTGTGTGCATTTTAGGATTTGCTATGAGATACTGCACGGGAGTCCAGCAGGCAGTGAACCCTATGATCCCAGCAGCACCCTTCAGGGGTAGAGTTTCCACCTTGCTGAGCTGGGTGTACCTCAAATACAAAACCTGGCTGTTCTTATGAAGATTTAGCAGGTTTTCTTGAATCTATGTTTTTCTATTTTCTGTATGCCCTGAGGAAATTTACAGAGATTAAATTTTCAGAAAATAAATTTCACTAACTATAATTGTTTTGTTGGGAAGAAGGTACATGGTCTTCATGCCACTATTCTGCAAGTTTCCTTTCTGTAAGTTCTTTTAAATTATTAAAAAGCAACAACACAACCCACAGGTTGTAAGTGGTGATTTGGAGCACAAAGCTCAAATGTTACCCTAAGACCTAAAATTTATGATGCTTGTAAAATACTTGTTGCTAAATAGTTTACTTTTTTCCCCTCATTACACGGCACCATATGTACAAAGAAACTGAAGCATACAGTTGTGGGCCTTCAGAAGCTTCCTTAACAAAACAGCTCTTTAGTAGGCACTAAATGAGGTTCTTGCTGAGTGATTACCTAAATAAATGAACACCTAAAAAGGAGTCTTCTCTCTTGTTTCCAGACTATAAGATACAAGACTATTTATACTTCAGGAGGGAACTTACTACAAATCTTGCTTCCCAGGAATTCTTAGAATTTAAGAGACTATAGCAACTGCCAAAGTTAATTTAATGTTATCTATCTATCTAATTTATTTTTTTAGATGATTATATTCAACAAATATGTTTTTTAAATTTATTTTTATTTTTAGAAAAATAGAGAAAAGGAGAAAGAAAGAAACAGCAAAAGAAAGAAAAAAAAAGAATGAAAGAGAGAAAGAAAGAGGAAGAGAAAGAGGGAGAGAGAATGGGATTCTTGTTTTATTGCCCAGGCTAGAATGCAGTCTAAAAATGGGTATTAAAAACTTCTTTTATGCCAATAATTGTGCTTAACAGTGGAGACAGGAAGGAATAGGGGATGAAAATAACAAATAAGCAGCCAACCAATATTTTATTTAAACCTGTGAAATGCTATGCAATTGCTGAGGAGTGATTTACTTCCAATTATGTGGTCACTTTTAAAATAGGTATAATGTGATACTGAGAAAAATGTATGTTTTGCAGATTTGGGGAGGTGAGTTCTGTAAATATTTGTTAAGTCTAGTTGTTCCAGGTCTGAGTTCAAGTCCTGGATATCCTTGTTAATTTTCTATCTCATTGATCTGTCTAACATTGACAGTGTAATGTTCAAGTCTCCCACTATTATTGTGTGGGAGTCTAAGTCTCTTTGTTAAGTCATTAGGAACTTGCCCTATGTATCTGGGTGCTCCCGTAATGGGTGTGTATATGTTTAGGATCATTAGCTCTTCTTGTTGCATTGATCCTTTCACCACCATGTAATGTCCCTCTTTGTTTCTTATGTTCTTTGTTGTTTTAAAGTCTGTTTTATCAGAGATGAAAATCACAGCTTCTGGTAATGCTAGCTGGCTGTTTTGCCCATTAGTTGATGTAGATTCTTCATTATGATGATGCTCTTTACCTTTTGGTATGTTTTTGGAATGGCTGATACTGGTTGTTCCCGTCCATGTGTAGTGCTTCTTTCAGAAGCTCTTGTAAAG
>PVKP010030647.1:0-27666 GCA_004027715.1 Plecturocebus donacophilus
AAATGGGGACAGTAGGCCAGGTGCAGTGGCTCACACCTGTAATCCCAGCACTTTGGGAGGCTGAGGCAGGTGGATCATTTTAGGTCAGGAGTTCAAGACCAGCCTGAACAATATGGTGAAACCCCATCTCTACTAAAAATTAAAAAAAAAAATAGCTGGGTGTGCTGACATGTGCCTGTAGTCCCAGCTACTTGGGAGGCTGAGACAGGAGAATCACTTGAACCCAGGAGGCAGAGGTTGCAGTGAGCTGAGATCACACCACTGCACTACAGCCTGGGCAACAGAGCAAGACTTTGTCTCAAAAAAAAAAAAAAAAAAAAAAAAATGGGGACAATAATAGCACCTGGCTCAGGGGACTGCTGTGAGGACTGAACGTTAATGTGTGGAAAGCGTGGAGAACCTGGCCTGCAGTAAGGGCCATGCAAGTCTTAGGTGCTGTTCTTGTGGCTGTCGCATCGGTACCTGTTCAGTACTCGTAGAGGAGCCCCCCTTGATGACCCTGGCCAGGTACTGAGTTCCTGAATTTAGCTGAGGGCTGAGGGCATGTCTGCAATAGGATTAGCTGGTCTGAATCAGACTCGTGCGGCACCAGGCACTCTTCAATCTCCTTTTGAAAGGGGACCACCCTGAACCTTCCAGAAAAACGTTGCTTTTCCCGATTGAAGTGATTCCCACGTAACCACAGTCAGGAGCACAGCTGGCCGAGATTTTCATTCACCACAGACTCAGTCCTCATTTCCCTTTCCACATCCCACCAGGGGCAGATTAGGTGTCACATTGCATCACATCACGCCGTCCCATTACCCTGTTCACAGGCCACCCCAGAAACTCCCCGCAGGGGACAGAAGCTCAGTTCTGCGCTGTGACTGCCTCTTGGGGCCGACACTGAGACTTAGGCTGTTTCTCGCCCACTTGCCCAGCTTTCCTAGCTCCCTGCCCCTCTCTGCTGGAGTCCGGTCTCATGGCCAAGATGACAGCGCCAGCTCTTTACACCTGAAGCACATTCGCGAGGGTGGGCTAGGGCTCTGCTCCCAAGCTTCCTCTCCCTGCCTAGAAACCTGAAGCACTGATGTGCAGAGCAAGGAGGAACTCTGCTCCCACGCCTGATTTTAATGAGGGATGATGCATCCTGCAGGGCTCAGAGGTTCTGTTTCTCTAAACCCAGACCAAATGTGTTTGGGTGGCCCAGCCTTGTAATCTCAGCAGGGGAATGTGCGTGCCACAGGCTGCAGAAAACAGTTTCCAGCGGTCTGTCAGCAGATGCCCACTCCAGAAGACAGGGAACATGGAGACCCATGGGCTTCCGAGTGAAAAAATGATGGATATTAAGAGTCCAATTACAACACATTGGGATTCTCAAACGCCCCATAAACGTAAATGTTTTCCATCCATGATGTACTGTGTATGCCTAAATATAGGGCAATCCCCAAATAGCATATCCCCCATTTCCCTAATTAGGTAAATTTAACCCTCTTTTTCTTGCCAACTTAATAGGAATCAGAAGTATGGTTTGCCTTTGAGGTGGGGGGAGTGGGCAGTGGGCATTGACTGGCAAGGGACTGCTGGGAACTGCCTGGAGCGATGGACGTGTTCTGTACGTTCATGGGGGTGGTAGTTACGGGTGATATCATTCATCAAACTGCACCCCTGCAGTGCATTTTAATGAAGGTAAATTTACCTCAATAAAAAAAGTTAAGGGAAATAAATGAAATATTCAACTATCTACTTATAATGTTTAACTTAATTATGTGGTTGAATGCTTAAAATCTTAGAATGATATATTAATCTATAGTACTCTTTCATTCTTATGTTTCACAAAATAATTTTATCCAAATGTGCATCTTCTGAGATTGATGGATGTCATTTCTTTTTTTTGAAACGGAGTCTTACTGTGTCACCCAGGCTGGAGTGTAGCCTCAGCTTACTGCGCCTCCACCTCCTGGGTTCAAGTGATTCTCCTGCCTCGACCTCCCAAGAAGCTGGGATCACAGGTACCACATGCGGCTAATTTTTGTATTTTTAGTAGAGACAGGGTTTCACCGTGTTAGCCAGGCTGGTCTCAAACTCCTAACCTCAGGTGATCTGCCCGTCTCAGCCTCCAAAAGTGCTGGGATTACAGGCGTGAGCCACTGCATCCCGCCAATGGATGCCATTTCTTATCCACATTTTTAGTCAGTAGTTTACCAGAACATATCATCTTCAACTTGTCTAATTTATTTGAAATACAAAACTTCTTGAATCCATGTTTGGTGCTGAAATTTGATTGCCACACACAAATGCCCACTTGCCCCACCCTGGAGCACTTGTTTTTTTCATTTGTCTTGCAAGTGAGTATTCATGGTATTCATGCTGCTCATATCAGCAACTTACAAATTGCTTTCTAAAATGGGCTTTCAAATATTTATCCCAGCTTTCAGCAGTTGCACCCAAGGAATAATCACCAAATCTTCATTAAAGCTCATTGCCTCCTCCTCATTATTTCCCTCGTGACCTCTAAAATCATCCAAACCCAATATTGATTGAGATCATTTCAGGCTAGCTAGTGTGTTTTCCCTAAATGTTGTGGTTCAAATAAAGTAATTGAGGCTGGATGCACTGGCTTATGCCTGGAATCCCAGTGCTTTGGAAGTCCAAGGCAGGCAGATTGCTTGAGCTCAGAAGTTCGAGACCAGCCTGGGTAACATGACGAAACTCCATCTCTACAAAAAAAAAAAAAAAAAAAGAAGAAGAAGAAGAAGAAGAAGAAGAAAGAAGGAAGAAAAGAAACCAGCAAAAAAAACAAAACAAAACAGAAACTAGCTGCATGTGGTGGCATGTGCCTATAGTCCCAACTACTCAGGAGGTTGAGGAAGGAGGATCACCTAAGCCCAGGAGGTTGAAGCTGCCGTGAACTGTAATTGAACTACTATACTCCAGCCTGGGAGACACAGACCCTGCCTCCAAAAAAAAACAAGTAATTTCCAAATTATTAGCGACTTTTAAAGGACAGTAAGTCCCAGACTGTGAGAAACTTTTATAGGCAGCGTCTTTTCTAATAGTTTAACTTGAGGAAATAAACCTTCACCTTATCTATTTTCAGACTTATTTAGTAAATCTGGAATGTATTCAGATCGAAGATGAAATAGAGATTAATTTAGCCAATTTTGGTGGTCTTGTTTTATAATTCATTATTAATAGATTAGCATTATTAGCTTAAGTTAGTTTCTTTTTGTAGCAAAAACTGACAAAACCTAATTAAGAGCTTCTACACAGCAAAAGAAACTATCAACAGAGTAAACAGACAACCTACAGAATGGGAGAAAATATTTGCAAACTATGCATCTGACAAAGGTTTAATATCCAGCATCTATGAAGAACTTAAATTTGCAAGAATAAAACAACTCCATTAAAAGGAGGGCAAAGGACGTGAACAGACACTTTTCTAAAGAAGACATACGTGCAGCCAACAAGCATGTGAAAAAGAAAGCTCAGTATCACTGATCATTACAGAAATACAAATCAAAACCGCAATGAGATACCATCTCACACCTGTCAGAATGGCCATTATTAAAAAGTCAAAAATTAACAGACGGTGGAGAGGTTTTAGAGAAAAGAGAATGCTTATACACTGTTGGTGAGAATATGAATTTGCTCAACCGTTGTGGAAAGCAGTGTGGCAATTCCTGAAAGAGCTAAAAACAGAACTGCCATTTGACCCATTGCTGGGTATATACCCAAAGGAATGTAAATCACCCTCCCATAAAGACACGTGCACATGGAAGTTCACTGCAGCACTGTTCACAATAGCAAAGACATGGACTCAACCTAAATGCCCATCAAAGAGCTTGGATAAAGGAAATGTGGTACAGATAGATCATGGAATACTACGCAGCCATAAAAAAGAATGAGATCATAACCTTTGCAGGAACATGGGTGGAGCTGGAGGCCATTATCCTCAGCAAACTAACACAGGAACAGAAAACCAAACACTGCATGATCTCGATAAGTGGAAGCTGAATGATGAGAACTCATGAACACAAAGAGGGGAACAGCAGACACTGCGGCCTTCTTGAGACTGGAGGTTGGAAGGAGGGAGAGGAGTAGAAAATAATAGCTATTGGGTACTAGGCTTAGTACCTGGGTGATGAAATAATCTGTACCAAAAACCTCCATGACACCAGTTTACCTATATAACAAACCTGCACATGTACTTCCAAACATAAAATAAAAGTTAAAAAAAAAAATTTTTTTTGTTCCCTGCCTTGAATAAAAAGTTGAAACATTCTGGAACAAATTCAAATACACTGTATTTTACTCAAGGTCATTACAGATAGGGTAATTTAACAGATATGTGTGGTTAGCCATGGATTGTAAGCACAATCCTAAATTATGAATTACTAATTATTAATTTTCTGGTTTGACCTCACGTCCTTTCTAGTCTTCAGCTACAAACAGTGTGATACGATGATACATAAAGAAGACTTTGTTTTTTCAACAGTTCCTCAATTTAAACATCAAAAAGAGTGCTGTTCTTAAGGAAATCATCACCAAAGACTACATACCATTGTTTTGCTTCTAATGTCACTGTCACTCCGCACCATTGCCATTACTGTCAGAAGCAAAATCAAATCACTCACTGAGAGCTCGGCGAGAATGCAGTTCCCTCTCTGGCTCAGGGCAGAGGCTGGTCAGTTATATTTTTGGTAGCAAAACTCTGGTTTTAGAGTTGGACCAAGAGCAGTCCTTCTTGTTGCCCATTCCTCTTCTCTAGGAGGACCTCTAAGGGGTTTTACAGCACCCTGGGGGCTTTCGGGAATGGTTGAAAACCTCCGGCAGCAGATCAGCCATCAGGCTTAGTCCCAAGCTCCAGATCTGGGTTCTTGACTGCATGACTGTTGGCCAGTGACCTAAGTTGAGCCTCATTTTCCTCATTCAGACAAGAATTGCTTGTAAGGGTGTTCTTAAGTGTGCTTTGGAAACCATGGAGTGTAAGGCTTATTTTACTCCTAGTCACATCTCATTTGCGTGTTATGCGCCATCTCATCAATTATTGGAGGATCTGAGATTCACATTTTTTATTATTTGGCCCTGTTGATGCGACAACTTCTGCCTTTCAGCTTTTCAGCCCTTGTTCTCCACTTCAGAATGGACGAGGAGGAAAGGTGAATTGGGGTTCTACCACTCCTGCCTCTGCAGTAAGAGCTCCAGCATCATGGTTCATTCTTGAGACTGACCCATCTGACAGCCTCTTTTCATTCGCAGGTGGGCCAGGAGAAGGGAAACTGCTCTTTCCAGAAAAACCCAACCCCCTGCATCATCCCTCAAGAACAAGAGAGTATCTTCCACACAATATTTGCTTTTTTCACAAAGTCTGGAAGAAAAGTCTTGGTAAGGATTTGCTTAGTGGCTGGGGTAAAACGGGTGGTCCTTACTCAGAAGACACCGCTTTTCTATTTGATATTTATTATTTCCTAAATCTGGTTTTAATCAATTGACTTATAAAGGCACAGACTGTGGTCAACTCCTATTATTCAGTCTGAGGTTTCAATAACAATGTTAAATTTACATTCCAAATTCTATTACCTGGAAAAGGGAAAATCTTTGCAACCCACCAAGCACACAGTAAAATGTTTCTTCAACTAGTGTGAATCTAAACAAGAGTGATTATTCTTGTGCAAACATTTTGGGAAATTGTTTAGTAATATATGCTAAAAACATGTGTGTATCCATTCCAGTCTTGAGTATATCCCCAAGAAAAATGAGTACTTGTGCCCCTCCCCGAAAAGACAGGAGCAAGAATGCTCACAGAAATGTTAAAATAGCTGAAAACTAAGAACAATGCAAATATTCATCAATAGGAGAATAGCTAAGTAATTGTGGTATATCTGTATACTAGAATATTATACAGTAATGAAAAATAACAAACTACTGCTACATGAGTGAATCTCACAGACATAATATTGAGTGGGAGAAGCTAGAGAAAAAAGCCACATATTGTAGTATTTCACTTCTACAAAGTTCAGAAATAGCAAAAACTAATCATGGTGATGGAGGTCAGGCAAGTGGTTACTTTCAAAGGAATATGGATGGGATAGGGCATGAGGGAGTCTGCCTAGATGCTGGAAATGTCCTACGTCTTAATCAGGGTGGTGGTCCTCCAGGTAGAAACACATGTAAAAATTTATAAAGACAGGCTAGGCACAGTGGCTCATGCCTGTAATCCCGACACTTCAGGAGGCTGAGGCGGGTGGATCACCTGAGGTCAGAAGTTCAAGACCAGCCTGGCCAACATGGTGAAACCCCAACTCTACCAAAAACACAAAAATTAGCCTGGTGTGGTGGCGGGTGCCTGTAATTCCAGCTACTCAGGAGGCTGAGGCAGGAGAATTTCCTGAACCGAGGAAGCAGAGATTGCAGTGAGCCAAGATCGTGCCACTGCACTCCAGCCTGGGTGACAGAGCAATATATATATATATTTTTTGAGATGGAGTCTTTTATATATATATATATATGTGTGTGTGTGTGTCTGTATGCATATATAGACATATGTAAAGACATACACTTCAGATTTATTCTATGATATTTGTTATACCTCCATGTTTTCAAAAGCGACCGAATTGAAGATGGAATGACAATGCTTTTCCAAAGCCTTTTTTCAAAAATCTTTGGTTACATTTCTCTAGGCTTCTTATTTCAGCCCTGGCACATCTCATGTTTATCATTTCCTTTCTCATTATTTTCTACTATTTAGAAGTATGGCAGTTTGCCACTTGAAAGGTTGGGATTTTTTTTTTTTTTACTTACATAGGTTGATACATCCATTTTTTAAAGCCCTTAGAATTGTTAGCTGTAGTGATAGTGGTTATTTTATATTTACGCCTCTATGTCTGGCTGAAAATTTTGCCCCATATATGAAACATCATCAAGGTATGTATATGCATTTTAGAACCTACCATACAAAAAAGAAAACTTTTGTAACTTACATTTGTGATTTATGGTTTTTTTTTTCTTCTTTGAGATGGAGTCTTGCTCTGTGGCCCAGGCTGGAGTGCAGTGGCACGATCCTGGCTCACTGCAACCTCCACCTCCCGGGGTTCATGTGAATCTCCTGCCTCAGCCTCCCAAGTAGCTGGAATTACACATGCTCACTGCCATGCCCGGGTAATTTATGCATTTTTAGTAGAGATGGGGTTTCACCATGTTGGCCAGGCTGGTCTTGAACTCCTGATCTCAGGTGATCTGCCTACCTAGGCCTTCCAAAGTGCTGGAATTACAGGCCTGAGCCACCATTCTCAGCCAGGATGTACATTTCTGTTGTAACGTTTGTGTTTCCTTGAGCAAGAGTCACATGACTTCTTAGCCCTCTCATTTACCCTACATAATAGATAGGCATGAAAGTATATTTGCCACTGCACAGGTGAAAATCACATAATGTAGGAAACGTGTCTGTGTTCAAAACTCATAAGAATGCTTTCGGAATGCAAAATTTAGGTGTGTGGTTTTTAAAAAACAATTATTTCTCTTTGTGAATCCAGCCAATTCTTGGTAGGATAAACTAGTGAGCTGTTTTCTCCCAGCTGATTGACTTAAAGACAGGCGCTCGTTCCCACCGGGTGGGAAATCCCTTGAGTGCCCCCTGGTGGCAACAAAGAATGATTGCATCTTCTTACAGATTTCCTCTGCCTGGAATTGCCTTGGTCACCAAGTTCAGGGATTTCTTTGTTCTTAATTCCATTGGAAAATTCTCTGACTTTTTTTTCTCAGGACTGTGAAAAACCAGGAACTTCTTGCCTAACAGCACACTGTAACTTTAGTGCTCTTGCTAAAGAAGAAAGTCGTACTGTAGACATTTACATGCTGCTGAACACAGAAGTACTGAAAAAGGTAAGCCCTGATGAACTGCACGGTAGAGATACGTTTAGAAGCATTTCAATTGCTGACATCCGATTTGGGGGAAAACATTTTACAAAGGAAAGAAAGAGAGAGAAAGAGGGAAGGAGGGAAGGAAAAGGAAAGCATTTGAATTGGTGTCCTCATGATACTCTGGCTGCACCCCCCTCTGCTGTCTACAAGAGACTCTTTCTATGTATTTAGGGGGTACAAGTGCAGATTCCTTACATGAATACACTGTGGAGTGGGGAAACCTAGGCTTTTAGTGTACCTATCACCTGAATAGTGAACATGGTACCCAGTAGGTAATTTTTCAACCCTCACCCCCTCCCACATTTTGGAGCCTCCAATGTCTCTATTAATTCCAGTCTTTGTGCCTATGTGTACCCATTGTTTATAAATGAGAACATGCAGCATCTGACTATTTTTGAGTTATTTCACTTAGAGTAATGGACTCCAGTTCCATCCATGTTGCTGCAAAAGACGTAATTTACTTCTTTTTATGGCTGAGTATATTCCACGGTGTGTGTGTGTGTGTGTGTGTGTATATATATATATATATATATATATATATATATACACATATCACATTTTCTATAACTAATCATCCATTGATGGACACTTTCATTGATTCCATATCTTTGCTACTGTGAATAATGCTGCAGTCAGCTTTCCAGTGCAGGTATATTTTTTGTACAATGTTTCTTTCCCTTTCGGTAGATAGCCACTAGTGTGATTGCTGGATGGAATGCAGTTCTCTTTTTAGTTCTTTGGGAGATCTCCACACTGCTTTTTTGACTGTACAGTTTACCTTCCCATCAACAGTGTGTAAGCATCCCCTTTTCTCTGCATCCTCACCAACATCTGCTGTTGTTTTCGTTTAACTGTTGAATAATAGTCTGGCTGCCCCTTTTGAAACTTCCCCAGCAGTTGTCATTGGTGATTTTGCTGGTAGACAATGCCAGGGTAAAATGCCAGACCCTGGCTACTCAGTGTTGTCTGAGGACCAGCAGCAGCAGCAGCAGCAACATCACCTGAGAGTGTGTTAGAAATGCGGAATCCGGGACTCACCCCAGACTTAATAAATCAGCATCTTCAGTTTAACAAGTTCCCCAGGGATTTTGATGGCACGTTTAAGTTTCTCATATGTTAGCTTGCATCAGAGGGGATCTTGTTAAAACACAGATTCCTTTGGGGTAGAGTCTGAGGCTCTCCAGCTCCGGCAAGCACCTAGGTGATGCCAGTCCTGCAGGTCTGGGGACTTTGCTTTAGATGAAGGTTGGCTAACCTTTTCTGGGACCAGTAGTAAATATTTCAGGCTTTACAGGTCCTACAGCCTCTTGCAACTGCTCAGCTCTGCCATTGTATTGCGAAAGCAGCCATAGACAACACTCTAATGAACGGGCATGGCTGTGATCCAGTAAAACTTTATAAACCAGGCAGAGGCCCACAGTTGACCCTTGAGTCCTAGTTTAAATGACACTGTTTTAGTCCAAATTTTGACTCCCAGATCACTTGCTATTATGAGTCTATCACAAGCGGTTCATTAAAAAGCACCTCAGCCAGGGTGCCTCAGTGACTCTTGAAGAATCATACAAATTTACTATGATTTATTTTAAGATGAGAGCTGCTGAGAGGCCACTTCCAATAAGATGCTGTAAAAATAATTGCATGTGAAGATAAAATGAAGTATGCATATTAGCCACAGAGATTCAAGTTATTTTTCTTTAGGAAGACTAACTGTGTTAATCTGTACAAACCTATCTGCGTGTGAATGAATAGCCTTAGAAAAGTCATTCTGTGGTTATTTTTAAATAGACAGAGTGGTAACGTGCTGACCTAAGAGGATGCAGGCATCAGGGGATGTTTTTCCCATTTTCAATCTGGAGCTGTTACAGCCCTCGCACACCCAGAGAGAGCTGTGCGCAGTTCCAGTCTCTTCAGTTTGCTCTGGAAGGAAACTGGTTTCGGGCAAATTGGACTCACAGCCAGTGCTTTCTTCTCTCTTTGTGCCTCTCCCTTTACAAAGGGCAGTGTTAGAGGAGGACCAGGCACGGCTTAGAGCATGACTGGCCATCCTCTGTTTCCAGAAGGGAGCCTGGAAGCCCCACGTCTCGGGAAGTACCTTCCCGACATGTGTCCCCGGTCAGGCTGGAGGACTTTGCCTCTGCACACTTACCTGTCCTGTCTGTCTGCTTCACAAACGGTGCCGCAGACAGCTTTATTGCCTGTGCCGTGCTCGCCACTGTCCACAGAGCCCTGGTGGCTGAAAGCCACTCTGATGTCTCCTTCATCCTCAACCCAGATGGCTGCTGCTTACACTTCAGTTATTTGCTCTTAGTCATCCACACTCTGGAGCCTGGCTCTTCTGCGTTTCTATCCTGGTAGCCAGGGGTGACCCTTTGCCCAAGGAACATGTCCCAGTGACTGTTGTCCCCATGGGCCAGCCAGGCCAGTAGAGCCCCAGGCAAGAGAGCTGAGAGCGGTGGGGTGTCACATGGAGCCTTTCAGGCTCATTCTCCATGTGCCCTTTCAGCAGAAACCAGCAGCACTTCCAGGTGCAGAGAAAAACTTAGAACAAAGCTGACCTGGAAGCCAGATGGAGCCCCGGCTACTCCCGGAGCTTCAGTCGCCCTGAAGCCAGCTACAGCCTCCCTTGGGGAGTCGAGCCTGCGTGCCTCCTGGCCTCCCGAAGGACGTGGAGCGGTGCCAGCCCTGTGGTTTGCCTGGGCCTACAGTCGTGTTTATTTTCCTTTTGACCTCAAGATCTGGCCCCAGACAAGGGAATTTGAGGTTTTACTGTTTTGACCTTAACAAGTTTTCATTTGAAACATAGGATCTGACTTTTAAAATCACTGTAGGAATCGGATTTCTTTGGAAGTGTTCTTCTTCCAGTCCGTAAGGCTTTTTTCACTGATTCCACTGCCGTGGGGCCTGTCCTGTGCCAGGCTTCTCATCTACTCAGCCTCTAACATTGGCAGTTATCATTATTATTATCATTATTAATATCCAAGGTTATTTTTAATTTTTTATATAAAAATATTTTTAGAGACAGGGTCTTGCTCTGTCACCCAGATAGAAGTACAGTGGAGCAGTCATAGCTCACTGCAGCCTCAGACTCCTGGGCTCAGGTGATCCTGCCTTGGGTGGTCCTCAGCTGGGACTGCAGGCACATGCTACCATGCCAGGTGATTTTTTTTTAACGTTTTGCAGAGATAGGATGTTACCCAGGCTGGTCTTGACCTCCTAGCTAGCCTCAAGTGATCCTCACACCTCAGCTTCTCAAAGTGCTGGGGTTACAGGCCTTGGCCATTGTGCCTGGCCCAAGAGGATCATTATTATTCAAGATTGAAAATACAGCATATCCTGATACATAAATCCCCAACTTTATAAAACTGTTAAATTGGTAAAAGATTATTTGTATACAGAATTATTTCCTGCTTAAAGTGAGTTAACTGGAGTAACTCTTTTGAATGAGAGGCTTCCCAAAAGCATTTAAAATGTGTTTTATGGTTGTTTTAAGAAAAGAGCGATAATTGGTGCATAACTCCAAAGTCACATTTGCAGACCGGGGTCCTGGGCACCCCAGGAGGTCTTCGCGGTTTCTTTGGCAGAGATGAGCGAAGGATGCCCTTGGAACTATTTCCTATGGAGTCCTCTACCTTCCTGTTTCTTCGAGGGTTTAGCCAAAGCTGGCATCTGAGTATGAGCTCCTTGCGTGACAGGCAAGCTGAGGAGATGTGGGTGGGGACACCACAGGACACCTTGCCTGTGGAGCACCTGCTGCCCTGCCCCACAGGTAGAATGTGGAGTGTACTTGTTCTATGCTGTCTGTTGCCACGACAGAAGCCAGGCTGCCCTTCTACTCCACGACCAACCTGTACCACTGGCTTGAGGTTCTGGCTCCTCCCCAGGCCACAGTTTTGTCAGTGCCTGTCTTCTTCCAAATTCATTCTCCATCCCTGCTCTGGCACCATTTTCCGGTTATCTGGATCAGTGGCTTTGAATCTGAGCCTGCAGCAAGGCTTCTGCCTGTGTCAGGCTGGGGGGTGATTTCTGAGTCTTAGATATGCCCCGCTATACCCCTGCCCCTTTCTCCTTAAACTGCATTTATAACCCAGATACTTCCCTCTTCCCCATCTAACCATCAGGTACCCTTTTTCAATCTTAAATGGTTTTTAACTCTGAAACAGCTTCATTTAAGAGCAAAGAAAGAGTTAAAAGCAACTCATATGAAGGGTTTGAGGGTTGTGGTCAGGGCTGGAACATGCTTATGAAATGTAGATCAGATGCCTTCTGTGGAATGCCAGGCCTAGATTTGCTGTACACAATTAAACAGCTTTATTTATCCTCCACTCTTTGTGAACATGTCAATATCAATATCCAAATAGCTGGCTCTTGCTGCTTGGAAACCACAGCACACAGCTTGCATGTGTTGATTACTGGCAAACTCCATCATTTCCCGGCATCCACCATGATCTGCAAAGAATTCTCAAGAGAGACCCTGGAAGTCTATGTTTATGTGGATGCCTGGGATGGAGTGGTATCTGGTTCAATGATAAAATCTTTGTCTGGGCTACGTGGAATCATAGAATTTCAGTTCTGCCCAGTCCCTCTCAAGGCCCAGCCATTATCATAGAAAACTCTTAGAGTAAGTTGTGTTGTTTCTTCCACAGGACAGTTCGTCTGTCATCCAGTTCATGTCTCGTGCCAAGGTGAAGGTGGATCCTGCCCTAAGGGTGGTGGAAATAGCTCATGGGAACCCAGAAGAGATGATGGTGAGTCAGCCACCCCAGGACAGCCCTCCTCAGAGGGCAAGGGAAGCTGGGTGACTTGGAGATCTGGAGCTGGAATTTGAGGGTCAAGACAGTCTCGGAGCCAAGATGTTGGGTTTGTGGCAGACCCGAGACTGTGCCTGCCTTGGCTCCCAGGACCCCCTGGAGAACTTCTGTGGCTTGTTGTTGTGATAACATCTGATTGTCCAAAGGGAAAATGGTCTGGAAGTACCCTCCCTCAACAGGGCTTGGATTTCCACTGTGGAGCCAGGACTATTTATAGCTTTCTTAGACCTTTCCTAAGGCAGACAGCATCTGCCTTATCTATCATGTTACTCCATGGGTAAATTACTGTTTTTGGTTTGGTTTGGTTTTTAAGAGACAGGGTCTCACTGTGTCTCCCAGGCCTCAGTGCAGTGGTGCAGTCCTGGCTCCCTGTCGCCTTGAATACCTGGCCTCAAGGGATCCTCTCACGCTAGCCTCCTGAGTAGCTAGGACTACAGGCATGCTACCATGACTGATTTTTATTTTTATTTTTGTCAAGATAGGGTCCCACGATGTTGCCCAGGCTGGTCTCAAACTCCTGGCTTCAAGCGATCCTCCTTGAAGTCTCCCAAAACGCTGGGATTACAGGCAAACACTCGGTGTTTTTAAAACAACTTGTTTGAATGACTTAAAGAGATCACATCCAAATTGCCAAGACCTAGGAACCTCTCTTTCACTCTCCTTTTACCACCTTACCCCTTCTCCCCATAAAGTGCAGTTAGCACCCAGGCCTCAGAGGCACGGGAGGATGTGGCAAACCATGAGGCTTAGATGTGGAGGCCTGGGAGAGGCTGGAGGGGAGCTGTGGCCTTGGACTTTTATTGCATTTGTTTGTTGTTCCTGCAGGAGCAGGGGGCTTAGTGGGGGTCCATCCTGTGTTTGACGCCCACACTCAGATCCCAGGGGAGTGGAGGAGGAAACAGCAGCCAATGCACTGCTTTTGCCAGTGAGCCGTGCAACCCTGCTACCTTTCTGGATCCCTTCTGTGGAAGTTGCCTTCTCTCAAGAGAGACTTACGCTCTCTCAGAAGAGTCAGTGTTGCTGTGACACATTTACAAAGTGTTAAATTCTTAATGCTTATGTATTTAGAAATGATTGTTGACTTACTCTGTGGTAACAGTAGAGACAGCACATGTCAAAATGTCAGAATGGGGATCAAACCAAAGACCACTCTTACAAGACCCTGGTTGGGAAGGGTTCATATAGAAAATAAATGCTGGGCCAAGGCGGGCACATCACCTGAGATCAGGAGTTCAAGCCCAGCCTGGCCAACATGGCAAAACCCTGTCTCTACTAAAAAACATGAAAATTAACCAGGCATGTTGGTGGGCCCTATAATCCCTGCTACTGAGGCAGGAGAATCGCTTGAACCCAGGAGGCGGAAGTTGCAGTGAGTTGAGATGGTGCCACTGCGCTCCAGCCTGGGAGACAGAGCGAGACTCCATCTCAAATAATAATAATAATAATAATAATAATAATGATGATGCTTAGGGACCTCAATAAAACTTCAGTCCTGCCCCTGCTTTTGGTGAGTAAGAGATGAGAACACCAGTGAGTCTGGGATGAATATGAATTCCTGAATGAGTGAGAGGCTGGGCATTCCCCACTCAGTGAAGGAACACGTGTTCCATGCAGACTGTTACCCTCTACCCACAAGAGAGGTTGTCCAAGCACTATTTTTGTCCGTCTGTTTGTTTGTTGGAGACAGGGTCTTACTTTGTCAGCCAGGCTGGAGTGCGGTGGTACAGTCATGGATCACTGCGGCCTCCACCTGTCAGGCTCAGGCCAGGCACTGATTTTAATAATAGAAAGCAAGTGGAGTGATGCTAGGTCATTTACTACTTAGGGTCCGTTTTTCTGGCAGATCAAATATTTGGAGTTGGCATGGCCCTTTTCTTCCCTGCCTTCTGGCTGTTTAACTACTAATTCAGACCTCCACCTGTGAAGTGAAAGAGAAAAGTGATTCCCTGCCCATTGTCATAGTTCTGGTTAAAACGTTTTATAGAGTGAAAGACATACCCACCATGAGAGGTGTAGAATGTTCTGGTAAACCAGAGTGTTAACAGGTAGAAGCTAATGGAAATAACAGGTTTTCTGCATGTGGAATCCCTTGTGTAGATGAAAATAAAAAAAGTCACTGGGCATCTTGCCTTCCGTTATAGGACTAAGCTGTGGGATTCAGGAAAACATTGCTTAACATCTTGTTGTTGGATTCCGAGTCATCTCTACTCCCCCAGAATACCACTTCCATTGATTACTGGTCCATTTTGAGCACTATGGTGATATTTTCATTATCAAGAGTTCTTGGGAAGAGGCTGAGTTTTTTTAGCATTCCCAAGAAAAAAATTAACAAACATGGGACTTCCACAGCGCCCCTTACCCCTCCTTTCCATGACTTTGCCTTTTCAGTCCATGAGCCATGATGAAGTTCTGCAATCTGTTGTTCTCAAGTTTCTTGGCAGACAAAATAAAAAAGTCTTTTCTGAGTAGGAAGGTTTGCCTTTTTAGAACAAACACGTTCTTTCCTGCGTGATTCTTCTGAATGCCTGGCCCTCTGTCAACCATCAGTCTGAAGGGGAATTTCCATACAGGCTTGCCACCAAATTTAAATCAGGCAAAATTTCAGAGATTTTAGATTAGGCACCAAATTGTTATGGCCTTGGAAGGAACAGGAAATGTGCTTGCATTTGGTATCAAGCAAGGTGTGGGCGGGGAGGGAAACAATCAGATTTTTAACCACATAACATGTGCATGGTGGTAAATTTATCTGATTGAGAAATCAAACAATTTTCCTGTGATTCTTTTTTTTTACAGAAGATTTTATTTTATTTTATTTTATTTTTTGAGAAGGAGTCTCGCTCTGTTGCCCAGCCTGGAGTGCAATGGCGTCATCTTAGCTCACTGCAACCTCTGCCTCCCGGGTTCAAGTGATTCTCCTGCCTCAGCTTCCTGAGTAGCTGGGATTACAGTCACGTGCCACCACACCCGGATAATTTTTGTATTTTTAGTAGAGATGGGGTTTCACCATGTTGGTCAGGCTGGCCTTGAACTCCTGACCTCGTGATCTGCCCTCCTTGGCCTCCCAAAATGCTGGGATTGCAGGCCTGAGCCACTGCACCCGGCTTACAGGAGTTTTAAAATTCATTTTATATTGAGTAGTTATTTTATGTTTTCTTAAAACAATTATTTTATTGCACTAAAAATAAACTAGCTAGTTTGTTTATATAACAAATCTACATTCAAAGCCATGCTTACAGATTTTCACTAGTCCATTTCTCTGTTCTTAGCATTATTACAAATGCTTCATTCCATCATCGCGTTGAATTCCTCGGCATCTTCTATACCTTTTTCAGGGACGTCTCTGGGAAGTAGTGTGCACATCTTCCCTCAGAAGCACACTGAGAACCCCAGTACACCCACAGTTCACACCTTTTCCCTTCTCTGAGGTGTGCTACTTTTTGGCACAACAGAAAAAAAACACTACTAGGATTTGGAAAACTAAATGCTGGGCCTGAGTAGGTCATAAATGACAGAACCTTAGGTCTTGTATTCCCCCCAGGTGCTTGCTTCTCCACTGCAAAACGGAATTTGTATTTGCTCGGCCCTTTGCAGGCCTTTACTATTTCGTTTATCTTTATGATAACCCTTAAATTTAAGTAAAGTAGCATCATGCTCATTTTATGGAAGAAATTCAATCTCAAAGAGGACACAGTCTCCTAGAGATCTCACAAGTAGTAATATGTTAGGCAGAGCTAAACTCACACACTCTCACTCAAGATCCTAGTACTGGTACGTGCCGTGCTAATAAGTTTGCTAAAATGGATGAAGCGGCCGTTTCTCGGATCCCTTCCAATGATCCTGTTCTCTGCTTCTACTTATCATTTTTCCTTTCTTCTCCCAACTAGCATTAACATCCAAAAGTATATATAATCACTAAATATCATTTACCATGATTTTTTGATTTAATTATTCTTTAAACTTTTCTATTTCCATGTTAAATCCAGAGAAATGTTACTTTTTCAAAAGTTTCTATGGCTTCCTGCCTCTCTGAAAGCCATGGGACTTAACTGTTTGTTAAAGCAGAAATTCCCAACATTTTGTAAATACCACTAATGCCTTTTAAAACAGTAGAGACAGTTATTCCATACTTAAAACCAATTCAAGATAAAATAAATCCTCAATACTTCTTATTCCCTGGAGTAAGAATTTTAATTAGATTCTACTGATTCGTTATTTTCTCCTGTGGGAAATACTGTTAGTCTACCTTGCTGTCAAGTCTCTTTCCCTAACAAGAAAGCGTCAATCTTCAGAGCCAGGAAAGATTTTACTTTTACTATCACATTTGAAGAATGAACTAAACACCTAACTGAGAAAGTAACACTTAAATGAGCCATTCAGCACATTTTCCAAAGGGTCATATGACCAATTTAAAAGTTGGTATGATGTGCCTAAAATAACAAATTAACTCTTACTTATCAGATACAGATGTGCTGATGAGTAATGCTGACATGTACACATGAAATCATGAAATGTGCCTAAACCAAATTAAAGGAAAACAAAATACATTCTCTGGCAATCTTGAAAAGTCAGGGAGCTCAATAAATATTAAGAGTATGCTCTCACAATTAGAGAGCATTAAACACTTAACATAATTTAATGTAATTAACATAATTTAATGTAATTAATTTAATGCGAAAAAATGAGAAAATATACAGGATGAGGGATGAGGAGTACACATAGGAAATGGTCGTGATCTTCTTCATTTTTACTGTCTTGCTTTCTTGCCTTCAGGAGGGAAGATGTTTGACTTCAAAAGTCACAAAATATTTAAGAAGGCAATTCAGATCTTTCTGTTCTAAATGGTATTCTTGCGCTGTTTTCTTAGCAGTCTGTTTCTGGATAAAGTTTTTGATTACTGAGAAGCGTCAGTGCTTCTATAATGAAAATTTTGCCTTTGGGAATGCTCTTAATATTTATCCTATCAAAATGACGACCTTTCAGCAATGTGAATTCCTTTGGCTCTCGACATGTTTCGGCAGCCCTTACCTGTGTGGAAGATGCAGCATCTTTGGAATCAACATACACATCTTTTAGAAATGACAGCAGCTTGTTACCTTTACGAGCAGGCTCTCCCTTAATTTCAGGATAGAGACTAATCTGCTCCCGCAGGAGGCTGGAGGTAGAGAGGTGCCTGGGAGTGGGACAGGGCTTCATCTTGCTGATTTCCCATCCCGCTCGATTCTCTAGGTTGAAATTCCTGACCCTACAAGTCACCACAGCCCCCATCTCCTCATAACATGATGCCCTCAGGTGCGTGCTGCACGTGGGAACATGGGTGCAGGAAACCTCCAGGGTGCCCGGAGCATGTGCACATGTCCTGTGATTCTTTTTATCTTTTATTTTTATGCCACGGTACAAGTTGTGCTTTACAGAGCATTTGGGTGAATAACTAGAAATGTGTCATAGATTCTTGAGGCTTTGCCTGGTTCACTAATGACCCTCCTCAGGCAGTCTAGGACCAGCCACATCAGCCAGACCTGGCTCCGTACAGACCCAAACCTGCGAATGCCAGGTGAGGCCTGTGTGACTGCAGAATCAAAGTGCTGGTTGTGAGGTGCCTATTACATGTTGAATTTCATATTCAACCCAACTCCACTTACCTTTCAGGGAGTGAGTAGGGGGTGAGAGGGGAAAGGTCAGAACATGTCGTTTGAGGCCCACAGAAACCATAAAGATGAAGAACAGGATAAACGTAGCTAATCATGCCCTGGAAAGCTGGCCGAGGAAAGAAAAGGAGTTCATCTCCAGGAAGGCCTTCAGAAAGAAAATGAGTAGGCTCCGGAGAGGTTCATCTCTCTTCATGAAGCCGTAAAAAGTACCCGATAATGCTGAGGGCTGAAGGTGCTTTCCTCGATCCCTGAATTGGGTACTGAGGCCCACAGAAGACAAAAGGCCCCCATCTTTTAAGGAGAGCTGCCAACTCCTGAGGCCAGAAACTCCCCCAAGGCAAATTGAGACTTTATGGAATCAGCTCTGTTACTGCAAGACATCCCCTCACGCTCCCGTCTGTCTGTATGAGACAAGTACACGCATTCTTGCTATTTTCTTGATATTTTCAAATAGCAGAATACATGATAAACACATAAGTCCACAGATGAGTCAGTAAGCTGCTGCCATGTGGAGCGTGTACCAGACTAAGGTCTGCGGTGCCAGCCAGAAAGACCAGCTCTGTTCGCTTCAGCAGAATCAGAATGGACTCAAAGGCTACCCAGTGGTATGCTCAGAATTGCACTGGAAGGCTAGAGAATCAGACCAAAAATCAGAGAGATCCAGAAACCTGAGGGCTACAGGCTAGGTCCAGGCACAGCAAGTCTGGCGTGGTGACCTGGACACTGGACACAGCTGTCCCTGGCTTCTCCACCTTGTGCTCTGGAGTTAGGCAGAACCCTTTCTACTTCTAGCATTGCTGAGAAGGTTCAACGATACCATCATGGAGCTCCTAGAAGAAGGGCTGGTGCACAGCTTCTGCTCAGGACGGCACAGCACCTTGCAGTCCTGCCCACAGTGACTTCACAGCACTCCCAGCACTGCCCCACCAAAGACGCAAGCCTGGTATCTCAACCAGAGAGACATCTTTCAGCATGGCAAACAAGATTACTCCAAAAACCAGCCACTTACCATTACTTTGATGTACTGCTTCTAGAGGCAAAGTTTACCACTTTTACTGTCATGAAATAGACGGTGACTCGTTATTATTTAGGTGACCAATTACAGTTACAATCATGTTCCAAAGGACAATAGAGTCTTTTCCCCTTGAACCTCACATTATGCTGAGATATAGGATGAAGAGGAGGGTTGTTGAAGGGTCATCACCAGCCCCATCCTGCGCCGTCCATAATGGGTGGTGGGCAGTTCTTTCTTCTCACCTACCTCCCCACATGTGAGAATTAAGCTCTGACCATCAAGAATTGAGAAAACTCTCGGTATAGTTTGCCAAACACACAAGGCATATTTTCTAATGGTCATCATTAGAAAATGATGGGGAGCAGGGCTCTCACACTCCTGTACCTGCCAGTCATTGGTTGGGGCTGCTCCAGAGGCAGTAACCCCAAGTACTTGTTTGATGAGCATTTACTGAGGACTTGCTAAGAGCCAGGCACCGTGTTGGCACTGGGTACTCGCTGGGGAACAAAGGAGACATGACCCCTGCCCTCCCAGGGCAGCCATCAGCAAGGATGCAAACTAAGATTCTATTTCCAGTTGAGCTTGGTCCCCAGGGAGTAGCGTGCTTTAGACTGGGAGCCAAGGAATGTTTCTCCAAGGAAGCTGAGACGTAGGTGAGAAGGAATTCGCTCAGTAAGCTTGAAGAAGAGGGTCCCAGCTGGGGAGGAGAGCTGTATGGAGCCCCAAGCGGCTCAGCCTCTTCAAGGCACTGAAAGACTAGGTAGCAAGAAGCTGGTGAGCAGTGAAGAGAACTGTGGTAGATGTAGGCAGGGTCCACACCAGGTAACACCCTGGGCGGTTACAAAGGAAAGCCATTGAAAGCTTCTGTTTGGAGCAGGGAATGGCATGCTCCAATATATGTTCTTTAAAAATCATAGGCCACTGTGTGGACGGGGGATTGTAGGGGCAATGGTGGAAATAAGGAGCTGGTTAGAAGGCTGTGACTGTCACCTGGCAAGAGGTCAGCGTGCCGAAGGAGGTAGAGCAAGTGGCCAGTATGTCTGTGTCAGCAGAGGTGCGGTGACTGGTGCCAGTCACATGTAAGGAATGCTTACCCTTCGGGGCTGGGAGGGGTCCAGTGTCATCTCGATGCAAAGCCCCTTTCACGGCACGTCCACAAGGGCACTCCATTAATGGTGGCTGTCATTGCATAAAGAGATGGCCAAGGAGAAGATGAACCACATGAAAAATGAGCCATCTTCTCCCTGAATCCTCAAGCCCTGGTCAGTTTACTCTAAGTCCAAGTTTCCAGTCATCATGATTATCATCATCATTGTTTTTAGGCAACAGAACCCATTTCTACATTGAAATATGCTTTGGTTGACTCAGGGGTGAGGTTCCTGGAGCTCCCGCTTGGTAGCTTCCAAGCCACCATTTTCCCTTGATGGCTTCCATAGCCCCTCACTGGACCCCTAGGTTCTAAAGAAGCCACTGCTGTGGAAAGTGGTATTTTCAGAAGGTTGCCCAGTCCATCAGAGGCTTTCACTAGACACTAGTTATACCGCCAATAAGTATGAACAAGATGAAATTTTTACCCTTAAGACTTCTACAGCCCCAAACAGGTCAAACCACACACACACACACATGCACGCACGCACGCACGCACATGCACCTCACATGCACATGCACACAGACGCACACACACACACACACACCCTGCAGTACTGTATGCATATGTGCCCCAAGTGTCTGTAAGGAATTTCCTACATGTACAAAGAAGATCAGGCATTCAAGATGAAGTCAAATGGTGTCTCGGGCTGGATTCTCAAGAGGCAGACCCTAAGATGAGGGCATCATGTGAGGAGTTTATTTAGGGAGGTGTTCCCAGTGAGACCTGGAAAGAAATGGGACAGGATAGGAAAGAGGAGAAGAGAAGCAAGGGTGAGATTTCAGGGCCCATCTTAGCCTCACCCTGATCCTGTGTGAACTCTGGAACACAAATAACACCTCGGAGTTGGTCCTGCCTGGAAGCAGGCGAGCTGGGCTGTCACACTCCTGTGCCTGCCAGTCATTGGTTGAGGCTGCCTCAGAAGTAGGAACCCCAAGGCACTTTACCCTCTAAAAGTGAGGCAAGCCTCTAGAAGTGAAGGCATGCCAAACCTGGGGGCTGGGCAGGCCGAAGCAAGAGAGGGGACCCAAGGGGATCTGGGCAGAGAACCGAGTCTTGGCCACAGACAGACATGTTATCCACTCCAAGCCTGGGTGCTTCGCTCAGCATGTGTGTCCATGTCCCATTAAGATGAATGACCTCGTGTGAGGTGTGCTTGAATCTGCTCACTTCCTGTGATGTGCTGGGCGTGTACTATGATTACCTCCTGTCACTGTGGCATCACCCCTGTGAACTAAACACTGTGACTTCCATTTTCAATTGAGGAAATGGAGGCTCCGGGAGTCAATGAGCCTGCCGGACATCCCGCAGCTGGTCAGTGGAAGGGCCAGCTCTGCCCGCAGTTCTGCCTGTTGGTGAGGCCTGAGCCTCCCTTGACCCTTTGCCCCCTGGCCTGTGCTGTCCTGTAGCCCAGAGCCCACACACGGAGCAGGTGGGAGGAGTTGCAGTCCTGGGTGGTAGACAGCTGACCCTCTGTCTTAGGAGTGACCCTTGGCTCTGATGGCCTCAGAAGCACATCATGTGCAGACTTATTTGGTGGTCAGTTGGCCTTGGAACTCTTCCATTGTGTCCTGGTCCTTAACCAGACGCACAGATGTTCAGTCAAGGGAATAAAGGCTCCTCAGGACACTCTATCACTTGAGGTAAATGAGCTCCATTTCTCCTCTCTCTAAGGAGCAATGTAAGGATTATGGGGAGTAGTAGATAGAACACCTCTCAGTGCATAGTAAGTACTCTACAAATGTGATCCATTACCAGTAACAGGAATTAGCAGAGCCCAGCTCATTTCTCTGCAAATTCTAACAGAGCAGGAAATTTCAGAAATGTGACACCTGGCAGGCACGGGGCACGTTTGACATCTCGTTCATCACAGCACAGACTTACAGTGCCAGTCTTGCCAAATGCACAGTTTGTTTTCTGTTCATTTATGTCATCTCCATAAATCTCCCTGTGCTCCTGTACTGGCTTGCTGTCTGAGGCTGAGTTCTGACAGCCATCTGAGGCACGGTTCTGCTGAAAACATTTCTTCCAGCCTTTACCGCCCTGTCTCCCTCCTCCCTCCCCCACGCCTCCGCTGGCTATTACATGGAATCAGAAGCAGGTGGAAATGTCATGTCACTATCCCAGATGTTCTCTTTCCACTTTTTATTGTATGTAAATCTCTTCCTTTTGTTGAGACAAGTGTGCGATGTTGACTGCAGAGAGCTCTTGCCCTTGTCATCGCCTTCTCCTGGCCTAGGTGTGGAGTTGAATCTCCTCTTGGGTGGTATTGAGCTGTCCCCCTGCCACTGGAAGCCGTCCATCCAGCAGAGGCCTGGGCGAGACGTACCTCCATTGCGGTCGTATTTCCAGGCCTTGTGGAGACGTGGGCATTGCCAGCTGTTACATTAGGCGTTAGAACATAAATATTTTTCCAGAAACACAGAAGTAAATCAAATAGTGTGGTTTAGGTTCACCCACTGCCTCAGACTGGAAGCTGGCTTCTGGCCACTCCCTGACACCAGCTTGCCAACTTCAGGTGCATTAAACTCTACAGCAGTAAGCAGGGTGCCAGTGTCTGGACCTGCATCAAAGGCCTGTTTGCCCTCCTCAAAGGCCCTCTTGAGACAGATCCTCACGCTCCTCGTTTTCATCTGTTTTGTTAGCGTCCAGTGCATGAGCCCTCCAGCCAGGGTCCACACCAGGCCAGCAGCCATCCCTTCACTGGCCAGAGCTCCTGCCTTCCCCAGCTCAGCCTGCTACCACCCTCACAGCCACTTCCTCAAAACCAGCAGGCTTCCCCTCCTCCTCAGTAAATTTCCTCCTTTCACGCTAGCTCCTTTCTTATTGAAAGCATGGATCTAGCCTGGTGAAACCGTTTCCCCTGCAGCCCTCTCACTGGGGCTGTTTTCCCTTGTACTCCCACATGCAGTTATGTCTTCCAATCTAGATTCATTTTGCAGCATACTTTGCAAAATGCAAATCACATCACTCCCCTGCTCCAAACCCTCCAGTGGCCTCCCATTCCTCTTATGGTAAAGCATGGAGATCTTACTGCGGCCTCCATCTCCTGCCTCTCCAGCACATCGTGAACGTCTTCCTGTGGCTCCTTGTTCATTCTCTTTGCTCCAGTCCATGGGCTGATGGCAGTGTCTCGCCCTTGCCAAGTTCACTCATGCCAAAGGGTTCATTTCTGTTTGTCCTTTCACCTTCAGTTCAAGTGGCTCCTCAGGGAACTCTGTTCACTCCCATGCCTCTATCATGAGGATCTTTTATCCTCATGAGCCTCTCCTTGTAGCACTTCCCACAGTTATAATTTTGCATTTATTTGCCTAATTGGCTGGTAGTCTCTGGAAGCTGGAAGTTCTGTGAATGCAAAGACTGCCTGTTTTATTCATCAATAAATTTCCACAATGTCTAGCACATAGGAAACACTACAGACACATTTGTTGGATGGATGGATGGATGGATGGACGAACGAAAGGACGGACGGACAGAGTGGATGGACAGATTGATTGACAGATGGATAGGTGGGTGGATGGGCAGATGGATGGATGGATGGCCAGGACTCCCCCAAAAGATTTAACATTTGCAAATATATTTTTGAAGGAGAAAGAAAATCACATTCAGAGACTCCAGCTTCAAATCCCACCATCTCTTTTGTTGCAGACTGAGTCATGCTCATAATTCATCTGATTTTTTAGCAGAAAGGACGTTGAATGTATTCATTTGTATATTCATGAATCATATAATGAATCACTGCCTTGGTTCAGGTGACAGGAATGCATGCATTCACGTCCTTATTGTATACGAATTCAGTTTACTGGAGTCCATAGACAGGAAGATTCATCATTACCTTAGAGAATGAGAAGGACCTAGAACTGCGACTGTGAAGTACACAGCTGTGGTTTTAAAACTCCGTTTTGTTGGAGCCGTGGGTTCCCTTGGGTTGGTTCAGGGGCTGCTGAGGCCAGGGTAGGAAGAAACAGGGCTTAGAAAGAGAGGCTGGGCCGGGTGCAGTGGCTCACACATGTAATCCCAAAACATTGGGAGGCTGAGGCAGGCAGATAACTTCAGCCCAGAAGTTCGAGACCAGCCTGGGCAACTTGGCAAAATCATATCTCTATAATAATAATAATAATTATTATTATTATTATTATTGAAAGATAATTCATTATTGAATTATTATTATTATTATTATTATTATTATTATTATTAGTTGGATATGGTATGTATGCCTGTAGTCCCAGCTATTTGGGAGGCTGAGGTGGGAGAATCACTTGAGCCCAGAAGGTTGAGTCTATAGTAAGCCAAGATTGTGCTGCTTCACTCCGGTCTAAGAACAGAGTGAGACCCTGTCTCCAAAAAATAAAAACTAATGGGGGCTGAGTAGGCTGGATTCTAGCTGCCCACCTGAGTAGCTTTTACACACTGGGATGCTACGGTAGGTTGAAAATTACTGTGTTTCCAAGATCTCAGAGAATGATTAATTCTACTGAACACAGGGAAGTAAGGCAGGCTTCTAGGGAAAGGAGATGTTGGAGCAGAGTCTCTCCTTCAAAAAAAAAGTTGGTTTTACTTGCCTTTAAAATGCTCAGTTAAAAAAATAGTAAAAAGAAAAGAAATAATATTATTAATATTAAAGCACACCTATTGAAAGAGTTGCTGATATATTTCTGCAAAGCTGAAATCTATATATTAGATAATCTTCTGATTTTTTATTTTTTTGAGGCAGAGTCTTGCTCTGTCACTCAGGCTGGAGTGCAGCGGCGATCTCAGCTTGCTGCAGCCTTTATCACCTAGATTCAAGTGATTCTCTGCCTCAGCCTCCCAAAACGTTGGGATTACAAGCGTGCACCACCACACTCGGCTAATTTTTGTGTGAGTTGGGGTTTCACCCTGTTGGTCAGGCTGGCGTGAACTCCTGGCCTCAAGTGATCCACCTGCCTCACCCTCCCAAAGTGGTGGGATTACAGACATGAGCCACCTCACCCAGCCTATTTTATTTTATTTTTAATTTGTTTGTATTTTATTTTATTTAGACAGAATCTTATTTTGTCACCCAGGCTGGAGTGCAGTGGCACAGTCACAGCTCACTACAGCCTTGATATCCTGTGCTTATATGATCCTCCAGCCTCAGCCTCCCAGGTAGCTGGAATGACAGGTGCATGCCAACATGCCCAGCTAATTCCTATGTTTTTGTAGAGACAGGGCCTTGCTATGTTACCCAGAGTGGTCTTGAACTCCTAGGCTCAAGCAACCCTCCCACCCTGGCCTCCCAAAGTGCTGGGATTATAAGCATGAGCCAGCATCTTCTGATTTTTTAACTTAGCATAATAAACTCATCATTTTCCCTACATTATTACTATGTTTTCAAAAGTATCTATAATTTGGAAATCAGGCAAAAGGATGATTACATATCCTTTCAGTGTCAGACTGGAGCTTGCCCTTGCCTCTTTCTACTCCAAGTGTGGTCCACGGACCAAATAATTTGCCATCTAGGCTCTGAGGCCCGACTCTAGACTCTAATTCAGAATCTGCCTTTTAACAGAGTTCCTCATGTGATTCTTACCCAATAAAATTTGAGAAGCACTGGTCTACAGGCCTGCCTAACCCTCCAGGGCCCAAACTCTGTGAAGTTACATATTAACTTATGGAAGCCTGATAAGTTATAAATGACTCTTGCCAGTAAAGATAAAAATGATTTCTGTTTGACTGAAAATATAATCCCAAAGGTTAGAGTTTATCACCTTGTAGGGTATTAGCCAGGTTTGTATTTGATTTAGTAATTTGATTTCAGTAATTATTTTTCCTATGACTACACATTTTTTTCTGGTCTTTTTTTTTTTTTTTTAGAAAAAGAGAAAAGGAGAAAGAGAGAAACAGCAAAAGAAAGAAAAAAAAAGAATGAAAGAGAGGAAGAAAGAGGATGAGAAAGAGGGAGAGAGAATGAGATTCTTGTTTTATTGCCCAGGCTAGAATGCAGTCTAAAAATGGGTATTAAAAACCTCTTTTATGCCAATAATTGTGCTTAACAATGGAGACAGGAAGGAATAGGGGATGAAAATAACAAATCACCAATATTTTATTTAAACCTGTGAAATGCTATGCAATTGCTGAGGAGTGACTTACTTCCAATTATGTGGTCACTTTTAAAATAGGTATAATGTGATACTGAGAAAAATGTATGTTTTGTGGATTTGGGGAGGAGAATTCTGTAAATATTTGTTGAGTCTAGTTGTTCCAGGTCTGAGTTCAAGTCCTGGATATCCTTGTTAATTTTCTATCTCGTTGATCTGTCTAATATTGACAGTGTAATGTTAAAGTCTCCCACTATTATTGTGTGGAAGTCTAAGACTCTTTGTAAGTCATTAAGAACTTGCCCTATGTATCTGGGTGCTCCTGTAATGGGTGCGTATATATTTAGGATCGTTAGCTCTTCTTGTTGCATTGATCCTTTCACCACTATGTAATGTCCCTGTTTCTTGTGTTCTTTGTTGTTTTAAAGTCTGTTTTATCAGAGACAAAAATTGCAGCTTCTGGTAATGCTAGCTGACTGTTTTGCCCATTAGTTGATGTAGATTCTTCATTATGGTGATGCTGTTTACCTTTTGGTATGTTTTTGGAATGGCTGATACTGGTTGTTCCTGTCCATGTGTAGTGCTTCTTTCAGAAGCTCTTGTAAAGCAGGCTTGGTGGTGATGTAATCTCTGAGTACTTGTTTGTTCACAAAAAATTTTATTTTTCCTTCACTTATGAAGCTTAGTTTGGTCAGATAGGAAATTCTAGGTTGAAAGTTGTTTTCTTTAAGGATGTTGAATGTTGGCCCCCACTCTCTTCTGGCTTGTAGGGTTTCTGCTGAGAGATCTGCTGTGAGTCTGATGGGCTTCCCTTTGTGGGTAACCCGACCCTTCTCTCTGGCTGCCCTTAGCATTTTGTCCTTCATTTCAACCCTGGTGAATCTGATGATGTGTCTTGGGGTTGCTCTTCTTGAGGAATATCTTTGTGGTGTTCTCTGTATTTCCTGGACTTGAATATTGGCCTGCCTTGCTAGGTTGGGGAAGTTTTCCTGGATAATATCCTGAAGAGTATTTTTCAGCTTGGATTCATTCTCTTCGTCACATTCAGGTACACCTATCAAACGTAGATTAGGTCTTTTCACATAGT